>PITA01026501.1:0-22508 GCA_004023965.1 Spilogale gracilis
GGTGGCTCAGTTGGTTAAGCGACTGCCTTCGGCTCAGGTCATGATCCCGGAGACCCGGGATCGAGCCCCACATCGGGTTCCCTGCTCGGCGGGAAGCCTGCTTCTCCCTCTCTCACTCCCCCTGCTTGTAGTTCCCTCTCTGGCTGTGTTTCTCTCTGTCAAATAAATAAAATCTTTAAAAAAAAAAAAAAAAAAAAAAGAAAGGTTAGCTTCATTGAGAAGGTGACATTTGAGCAAAAACTTGGAAGTAGTGAGGTAAGTGGCTAAGCAAATATTTGGGGACATCTTCCAGGCAGATGAAGCGAGCCATATGAAGGCCTAAGAGTGGAGTATGTCTGGGTACTAAAAAAACAGCAAGGGAGCCAGGAGGCTGAAGTGGGGGAGTAAGCAGTACGGTAGAAAAAGAGGTCAGAGAAACACTGAGAGGAGGAAGGTCCTGCAGGGTGTATAGGCTCTTTTCCTGAGAGAGATGGGTGGTTAACCCTACTGGAGGGTTAGAGCAGAGGAATGACTTGCTGAATAAGGTTTTAAAAGGATCGTTCTGGCTGTTGTATTGAGAATAGACCATGAGGATAAGGGTGAAGAGTCAGGGAGACCAGTTAGGAAGTTATTACAGAAATCCAGACAAGACATGATGGTGTCTCAGACCAGGGTGTACCTGCAGGGGTGGAAGAAGTGGTTATATTCTCAGTGTATCTTTAAGGTAAGACATCAGGGTTTCTGCATGGATTAGGTATGGGATATTAGAAAAAGGAATCAAGGATGACTTCCTACACTAAATATGGTAGAAAAAAAAGGAAGAAAGCAAACCTATAGTATAAAAGGTTCAATTCAGATTTTTTTAAAAAGAAAAAGCTTTGCATTTACTAGAAAGTTGGTCTTGTGAAATGAAAGCCAGCAATATCTGCATCAGAGTTACAAACAGGAACTGGGGGTCTTTAAGTTCAAAGGTCAGCTCTCTTAGCCTCATAATGTGCTGTGTCCACCTTGTCCTGAGTTTGCTTGAAATTCTTCTGTTCGTATTTTATTAATCCACTCCTTGTGTAACTCTGAAAATAAACTGTCCTAAATGATTCGCCTTACTCCAAAGCTCTCATAAACAACCCAAAGTAAATTAGGCATCTTTCTGTAAATGTAGTTCACGAGGTAGTTAAAATTTGCCCACATGAAAGTGACACTTATTTGGCACATTTATGGCATTAACAGAGACTAAAATAGCTCTTTAAGCTCTGTTATGAACTGTTGTAGACTGTGTTATTCCATATATGACACATTTTTTACTAGAATGTGGTCCACTTTCTAAGAAAAAGATGCAACAGGATATGGTGAAAATTGCTTAGGTTTTGGAATATGGCCAGACTATACTTGAATCCTAGCTTTGATAATTATTAGCTATGTAGCACTGAAAAATTTGCTAAACTTCTCTAAGCCTTGCTCACTTTCCTTATTTATAACTTCAGAACAACAACTTCTGTCTTGCTTGGATGTTGTGAAGATTTAAAATAACATACGTAAAGCCTGGAGCCTGAAAAGTGCTAAGCAAATAGAGATATCATCATAACATGTAACAGACACGTCTTAATGACTTCTATTATGTATTGGCATGTAAAATTACTATATTTTAATAATGGTATTAATATATTAATTATTAATTAGGTCAAAGTATGAAAATAATAACAGTAATAATAATATGACAATGACACCATAAGGCAGATTCAAAGCATAATTAATTCTACATATTTTATTAGAAGAAATAAGAAAGTTCTATCAGACCATGTCATGTCTAGAGTTTGTTGGTCTATATAACACTAGTTGTTCGGATAAAAAAAGAGACACATGATTGAAAATGTGTCAGTCTTCAACACATCAACAACTGACATCAAACAAGGTGACCAAAAGCCTATTTCCTGATGAGATGCTGTGACTGTAAGAGCTGGAAGACAGAAAAATTGTTCTACCCAAGGGCCACCTGCAAATAGGATTTGTGCTGTCATCTACTCCCTAAAATTTTAGGGCTGTCTATCTCTTAGAATCACGGTGTTTTTCAATGGCAAGACTTTGCAAATATTTTCAGAAACCTTCTGACACTCAAGGAAACTTGACTTAGCATTTCAAACTAGATACTTTTCTGCCATTTTTTCCCCCTCTAACATTGATTGGTTAGATTGGAAATTGGGTTCAAATTTTAAGTTACATTCATACCTAAAACATCAAACTTGGGTTTGGAAATAGAAAATTTCACTTGTGATTGCTAGAAAGCAAAAGAATGATATCTGGGTACTTCAAAGAGGCCACGACATTCTTTCTATTATTATTGCTATCATTAGCATTCTTGATTTTTCATGCAGCTCTCTTGGTAGATATAAGGAAAAATCAGACCACTCTGTGGCACACCCTGTGGGTAGGTGAACAAATGAAGTCTTGATCTACTGAGTACTTTTTACTGAATCAATGACTGTACACAGAACTGTTGTCATAGACATTGTTTCATCAGTCCTCTAAATACGACAGATGTTATAACTTCCATTTTACATATGAAGAAACTGAGGATGGGAGAGATTATGTTACAAGCCAAAGTCCACACACCTGGTATGTGGTACAGCCAGGATGAGAACACACACTCTTCTGCTTTCCCAGAGACAATTCTCTCATTTATTCTCATTTTTCATTTCTTCTTCCCATCTTTTTCCCAGATCTGGTGGCTTTTCTTTTTGTCATCTGGGATCAACACTACCACTATGGTGGCCATACTCTGAGTTATAGAAGTAATGTAACCCCCAGCAAAGGACTGAGGAAGAGGTCTTTGGAGGTTCCCAGCATACACAGTGAGTTGTGCCAACTAATAGGGGACTACCACTGCATTATTTTGAAGCTGACTTGAATCTTCCAAATCAAATAAAAGCCCTAAATATCCACTGGGGGAATTAAAACTAGTTATTTTCAGTAATTACAAATTGTATCACTCTATTTTATGCATAGATAGTTAAACAAAACTACCACAGGCTATAAAATTATTGGCTAATGAAAAGAACATCCTGAGGCTTTGATTTATTGTCTCTGCTATCAGAGACGACTACAGCCACTGTTAGAAATGTATAAACAACCTCAATGAAGGTTTAATGTGTTTTTATCGTGAGCTTCCATTGCCTGCTGCCGTGAGATGAAGCTTTGTGCTTCTGTGCATTGTGTAATTAAAATCCTTTCATTCAAAAGAAGCAGAGACAGTTATCAACTAATTTATGAAAGAAACAGGAAGACTCTTCCATTACCAGTAAGAGCAGTGGTAGGAATTTTTATTTAGGTGTGGACATTATTAATTGCCACTGAGACTTTGGAGGCAGACTTCTCAGATACAAAGCCTTCAAAAGAGGCTGTGTCTAGGTGATAACGGATGATGGTGAACAGATTCAGTTTCCAGAATTGTTTTCAATAACCTGCTTTCCTGCCTGAGAGAGCACAGAGCCTTCCTGAGAACGCTGTACCCAGAGTACAGAGTATGGTATAAACCTGACATAAAGACAAGAGTGCCCTCACAAGCCCTGTGACTGGACACCAATCAGGGCAATCACACAACAGAGAGACACAAATTTGCTACCGCTTCCTCCTTCAAGAGTGGGTTTGTCTGTGAGATTAGATGTGATCAGAGATTAGATGTAACAGACTGTGAACTCCAAACATTTTGAGTTAAAAACAAACAGCAGAAACAACCACGCTATGACTCAATGATCTCTTTGATGTTATACCTCCAGAAAAGGTTTCCTGAAAATCAACATCTCCACCCCAGAAAGAATTGTTCTTTTTGCCCAGATACCTCTTTTTGCGACCTTATCGTGTCTGGAACTGATTGGCTGAAGCAGCAAAGCTCAGCAAACCCCAGCAGTGTAGAATGAATTACTGATGACACACAAATACTGAGATAAAACATTGTTTGGGCTGCTCCCCTAACCACTACAAATTAGGTAATCACAATGCAGACACGTGGGGCTGCTGAAGGCAGCTTTTTTTTTTTTTTTTTTTTTTTTTTCCTGCCAGAAGTCACCTAAGAAAATACTTTTGCTTTTGAAGAGTTTTCATTGTTAGGAACAGATCCCACTTTCAAAGGGACAATGCCTTAGTCATTGATTCTGCCTTTTAAAGTTCTTAATCATTCCTACAATTTATCCCTACTGTCTGTCTCCACGTTTCACTCCACCTGACAGAACCTGGCAGCAAAGTGACCAGAGGCAGTACACAATTGAGAGGAACAAAAGATGCAGTTCATGTTCATTGTCCTTGAGATTAGATGGCATGATTACTCCTATCATTCCTCTTTTACACTGTCTGTGGTTCATCCATCCCTTCCTTTGGTTTATAAATTCAAAATCATAAGATTTCTCCTAGTATACTGACTTGTTAATAATATACTTATTAAAAAGTGTTTAAATGCCACAGGCTAATGATGGGCTAAAACACAAAATTAATTTTGCATTATATAGTTCCAGATGAAAAAATAAAAATCACTCCAATATAAATGACTCATTATCCCCACAAGAGGTATTAGTCTTCAATTACTTAAAGGTCAGTCACTTCTTCCAGTTACTTGGCATCTCAAAAAACTACCCAAAAATAGATGACGGAGACAGCAGCTGACAGTCCAAGTCAGAACAAAGCAATAGTTTTGTGGTTGCCTATTCTTCCTACTTAACTTTATTTCCCCAGTGCTTACAGGATATAGGGCTGTAGACTATAACCAAATCACCTAGAAAAGAAAAAAAAGAAAGAAAAAAAAAAGGTAACCCAGTGAATCCCAGAGTGTGACCATGAAGAAAGCACTTGGGAGATAATTCTTCAGTCTTGTTGTTCTTCGAGAAATGAGGACCAGGATTGGACACTGGGCTTTTTGGGGACAGGCTACAATTTTCCAGCTAATCTTGATTGGAGATCAGGAAAATTAACAGAAGCGCATAGAAAATGGGTTATTTGTATCAACAGGATATTTGTATCAGAAATATTCATTCTACATTCTGCAATCCCGCCAAACAGTTAATGCACCTCTAACTCTGAGCAATCAAGGCTACTTTTTGGTTCAAAAGAATTAAGGAACTGAAAAAGAATAAAATAAAAACCGAAGAGTACTACCATCTTTGAAAATGCAACAAATGGATAAAGAAGATGTGGCCCATATATACAATGGAATATTATTCAGCCATCAGAAAGAATGACTACCCAACTTTTGCATCAACATGGATGGGACTGGAGGCCATTATGCTGAGTGAAATAAGTCAAGCAGAGAAAGTCAATTATCATATGGCTTCACTTACTTATAGAGCATACGCTTTCACTTTTACTTATGGAGCACTTACTAATGGAGGACATTAGAAGAAGAAAAGGAAAAGTGAAGTGGGGGAAATCTGAGGGGAGATGGACCATGAGAGACCATGGACTCCAAGAAACAAACTGAGGATTTTAGAGGAGATGGGGGTGGGAGGATGGGTGAGCCTGGTCATGGGTATTAAGGAGGACACATATTGCATGGAGCTCTGGGTGTTATACGTAAACAATGAATCCTGAAGCGCTACATCAAGAACTAATGATATATTGTATGGTCACTAACAAACACAGAAAAGAAAAGAAAAAAGAAAAAAGGAAAGAAAAGGAAAGAAAAAAGAAAAGAAAAGAGAAAAGAAGATCAACTTTGATGTAACAATGGAGTAGTTAGCATGTGAAGAGAAAGTCCAAGCTCATAAAATCAATTAGTTACCACATCTGAAAACTATAATATTAAGGGTCAAAAAACAGCCTTTTCAATGGAGCTAGTGTATTACCAAGTTCTTAAATAGTGTTCTCTTCTCAGTGAGCATCTTCAATGTGGGGTATACAGTTGGGGTTATTAATGGAGAGACCAAGGGTATCTAGGTCCATCAACTGGTACACTGGCCCACAGGTGGAACAAGACTAGAATCAGGACATGTTCATCTGCACAGAACAGGCATGGAGAGGAATAAGGTCTAGCCAAGAATATGAAGCACAACAGTTGGATCAAAGAGAGTGGCAGATGCCCATTCAAAAGATGCTGAGGTTCAAGAAAGTGCTTTTTCAAAGTCTCATTACTCGACCTGGAATCCAAGGTCAGAACATATATGAAGTGATAAAAATAATATACTAAATTAATGGTTCTTAAAGTGTTCCTTACTTAGGAATCATTTTGCTCTAGGATGAGGGGTAGCATCAAAGCTTTTGTTGGAGAATCAGGTGGCCACAGCTATTGGCAGAACAGGACACTTCCAGCAGGAGAAAAGCAATGGTTATGCCAGGATAATCAGTTCCGAATGCAGAACTGGCCATGAAGCATGATTCCTTTACAAAGCCCTTGATGCTATAATCATTGGTCTCTTTTTCATGAAGACTGCATAAAGCATGTAAAGTTGCAATCTCCTAAACAGTGGAATATTGCTCACTTTTTGCATGACTAATTAGTGAATTACAACTGAAGGAAGTAGCCTCTGTGTGAGTAACATTTGCATCCACTAGAAAACTATTTTCTCTGTTACCTAACAGGTTTTGGCTTTTCAACACCTTTCTAAGCATTACCTATATTTTATACATATGCAATGATATTGTGGGCACTTCTATTCTGTTTGGCTGTAAGTTAGTTGATTCATGGATCAAATATGAAGGAACAATCAATATTGTTCCTAGCCTTCACATTAGGCTGTCTTGGGGAGGGTTCATTTAGAGTTTTTAAGTGCTTTTTCAACATTCATGGAAGATGACACATTTTCATACATGAGATCAGGTCCAAAATTTCCTTTGCACTTTCCTTAATGTCTAACTTTCAAAGCCCTGTGACTACCTCTCTAGCTTTGTTTCTCTCATTGTCACAAGCCCACTCTACTTTTAAATATACCAAACTATTAATAGTTTCTCAAACATAAACTATTTCAGACAGCTATGCTTTTGCACATGTTGCATTCTCTACTTGGAATGTTCTGCCCTGACTAAAGGTTATCTCATTCGTTCTTGAAGATTCACCTGACACATCATCTCTTGTTGCAGGCCCCTCCTTCCTGGGCTCAACGGGGCACCTTGCCTAGATGCTGCCAAAGCAGTCTGTGCCATTATTTATTTATTTATTGGTTTACCTAAAATGTGAGCTCCTTGAGGGCACTCACTCTCATTAATTTTAATAAAAATATATGCAACTTAATATATCTAAAATATTATTTTCTCAACATATAACTGATATAAATAAACTGTGACTGAAACTTCTACATTCCTTTTTTTCATAGTAAGTCTTCACAATCCAGTGTGTATTTTATACATTGGATACACAACAGTTTGAACCAGTCACAATTAAAGTGCTCAATATGTGGTTAGGGGTCACAGTGTTGAACTGTATGGTTCTATTTCATTGCTCTTAGTGTAGTGTCTGGAACCCAAAAGGTATATAATAAATGTTGCTGACAAATGAGTCTCAGGCACAAGCAGCATTAAGTATTGCATCTTTAATGCTATAAAGTTGAAATTTCCATGTAAGGTCATTATGATAGATAATTTTGAAATTAAATTTTTCTATCATCTCTGGATTTTTAATGATTCTTTAATGCACTGATTGATTTAGTTAGTCATGTCTCATCATAAGTAACAGCATGACTAATAATCTTATTGTGCTTTAGTCTGCTCTTCTGTGATATATGGAGTTACTTAGGAAGAGAAAGCTTTTCTAGAGCCAATCTACTTTTTAGGAGTCACAGGTTCCCACAGCGCTCAAAGACATGCTTGTTTTTTTGACTCTAATTTGCTCAATTTTTAAAATTTATCTTCTGTCAAATCACTCACTTGGCCATCACTCTGTTCATCTCCTCTACCCTTTCTGCTTCTTTATGTTTGCTTTGTTCCTCAGCTCCTCTAACATCACAGAGCTGGAGGCAAGAGCACAAATGGAGTCCCGCCTACACCATATGTCTAAATACTTAAATTTATAAATTAGTCAACAATCTGTTAAATAAAATATGTTCATTTCTCCCCTATTGACAAATGTATAGAGAACACCAAAATTCAAATGATTCATGCAAAGCTATGTTCTGTTATTGGGCCAGTGATACTTAGAAAAGTAATAAAATAAAAGTCTCCTTGATAAATTATATTTAAAATATAAATAAGTTGTTTTTCTTAAAGATATACTATGTTATTATAATCAAGATGTCCACATAATTTTTTCTATTGACAGTAATGACCAAAAGCTGGAGCCAGGAAAATAGTAAATGTTTTTAGCATTGTGACCCTTAAGAGTTTATCTCCACTACTCAACTCTGCTGTTGTAATGTGAAAGCAGACATAAGCAACATGTAAGCGAATGAATATGTCTATGTTCCAATAAAACTTTATTTATGAACATTAAAATCAGAATTTCATGCAGTTTTTATAAGCCACAAATACTACTGTTTTTGTATTTTGTCTAACTATTTAAAATGTAAAAAAAAAAGTTCTTAAAATGCGGACTGTACAAAAACAGGGGTAGATTTGGTCTGCAGGGCATAACTTGCTGACCACTGACCTAAATGACTGAAAAACTAAATGCAATTGATTTTAAAGTATACAAAGTTTAAGTATATCATAAAAAGTGTAAGTTAAACATAAAAATACAAAAATAATTTCTTGTTTCTAAAAAGTTATTTTTGTTCCAAAATATTCAAAATACTAAAATAAAAAGACAAAATATACATTTCAATCAATACATATAAAATTTAAAGTCAAACTTACTTAAATATTTCAGAAATTCTCAATTTTTATTTCACACCACATAATTTTAGCTCTTTTTTAATGCCAGTGTCAAGCGTGGTCCATTTTCACTTTTAATTTGAAATTGAAGGTCTTTATTTTAAGCCCCTTCTGTTCCCTTCCCGGTTCTAATTAACAATTTGTACACTTGAGAAATATAGCATGGCTTATTTTAAGACTAATTTTTTCAGAGTGTCCTACTTAATTTGTAGTCAGCCTGAAAAATTAAAGATAACAGCATTTAATTACTGAAAAACAGATTTTAAAAATGCTTAGGCATGCTAAACATTTCATATATTCTTTGACATATATTCTTTGACCAATAAGAGTATCTCAATTTTGATGATCTATTCCAGTAAAATTTAAAAGTGCGTGATTGTCTTTTGCCATAATGCATTATGGAATATTCTGTGAGATGATGCCAATGAGAAAAAGAAAAATCAACACAAGTAAATAATAAGTCATATACTTTTTACTGTACTAGTTTGTAAATCACTTCTTCCTGTATACACTATTTTCTTTCATTTTTTAAATTCTTGATATAGGGAATGCCCTTAAACTTGACTTCTTTCTCCCCTTAGTACTCTGTCTCCATCCAACTGATGGAATGCTACATATCTCACCTTAAAGATTTCCTCTTCTATGAACCTGCCTCAGTCTGTACAAGAGTCTGATGCTACAACCTCCATGTGACCAATACTTCTTGTATCTTATTAATCTTACCAAGCTTTTTGGCAAGAGTTGACTCACAACTGCATAATGTGACTTCCCTAAGGATTAGGATTGCAATTTTATATACCTTTGGATTTCAGCAGCCAGCATGATGTATGGCAAGTTACATGTGCTCAGGCAATACATGATCAATTTATTTATTCATTCAACAAATATCTGTGAAATGAACTAAAAGTTCCAACTATCATTCTAGATACTGGAGATGCAACAGTGCACAAAACAGACAAAGACCTCTGCTCTTGTGAAGTTTTCACTTTATGAGAAGAGTCAGACAACAAACAAGATAAACCAGGAAAACTTACGCTATGTTTGATTATTATTGTCACGAAGGAAAACAAAGCAGGGAAGAGTACAAGGAGTGTGGAGACAGGACTGCTTCATTAAGAATGTGACATTTAAGTGAAGATTTAAGAAAGGAAGGAAGCAAACCACTTGGATAACTGAGTGAAAGCAGGAGGGAGTATGCTTTGCCTATTGGAGGTACGTGTGGCTGGAATGGAGTGAGCAAGAGAAAATCAGTAAGGAAGCCAGATCTACAGCCTCAAAGACTATTGCAAAAACTGTGGTCTTTACTTCAATTAAAATCCAAACTTTTAGTTAGAAGATACATTAGTCATGGGGATGAAAAGTACAGCATAGGGAATATAGTTAATAATGTTGTAGTAACTTGTATGGTAACAGTAATGACACTGATTATGGTAAACATTGTTTAATATATATAATTGTTGAATCATTATGTTGTATACCTGAAACTATGTATAATATTCTATGCCAACCATACTTGAATTAAAAAAAAAGACTTTTTAAGTTAAAAACTCCATTGGAGGATTTAGAGCAGAGTGGTGACATACTCAATTTTGGTTTTGTCAAGATCACATTCATTAAAAGAATGTACATGTGGAACAACTTATGCATACAGAAAACATGCGCCTAAAATCATACAGTTAGAATTTGGAAAATATTGGACCAGAACTCAGGCTTTCTTGCTCAAGTGATTCTTTTTCTAGTACTGTTCACTGAGAGAGAGTTCTCAGGAGTGTGGACGTTGTTGAAAAGAATGATTTTGTTTCCCTTTGAACTGCTCATTGATTATGTCTAGGGGCAGCTGATTACTTCCAAGAAAAATAAAAAAGAAATCAATCAATCCTGATATTTTAACAGGATAACCTCAACTTTCTAAATACATTGTATATTTAAAATGTGCATATGTTTGTTGTTGTTCGGACAACTGGATGTGAGAACGAATTATTCATTTTTGATTTGGTTGGCCTTGGGTTATTTATGCACCAAATTGGTTTCTTCAGTTTTATTTATATTCATGGCAAGTAACACAGGTCAATTATTTATGAATTTGAAAATTATATAGCTGAATGGCATAATTTTCTTTAAAAAATCCTGTGCATATTTGTACATAAATAGTATCAAACAAATTTATTTTATTCTCCCCACTCCCCAATATTTAAATCCTGAGCTACTGATGATTAACCTGAGGTTTACATCATATATACATAATATTGATCACTTATCTCCCTAAAATACTATCTCTCTTCTTGAAATGAGAAAGAATATCCCCTTGAAAGCTGATAAGTGACACACAACATGAAGTACTATTAGTATTACAGTATTGTTAATTTGTCATTATTAAAATGAAATTTCTAAACAGCATATTTATATTATTTATCATTTCACTGGCAAAAAAATTATCGTGGATAATGGTTAAATAAATTACTGAGGTAAATGTAAGTAATGTCAGACTATAGAGGAAGAGTGGCAAATATTTAATAGGTTTTCACTGAAGATAATGAGTTAAAAAATAAAAATTAATTGCCATTCATATCATTAGGTTTTTAAATTTTTCACCTTTATTAAGGTATAATTGACATATAAAATTATAAGGTATTTAAGATGTACATCATGGTGATTTGATATATGTATGCATTATGAAAGCATTTCTCCCATCTAGTTAATTAACACATCCATCACCTCACATATTTATCTTTTCTGTGCATGTGTGAGAACATTTAAGTTCTTCTCTCTTAGCAAACTTAAACTGTGCAATACAATGTTATCAGCTATAATCACCATATTTTATATTAGATACTCAGACCTTCATCTTATAGCTAAAAGTTTGTACCCATTAGCAACCTCTTCCTAATTTCCCCTAACCTCAGCCCCTAAGAACTACTCTGCTGAATTTTACTTGATTTTGTTTTGGGGTTTTTTCTGGTGGTTGTTTCTTTGTTTGTTAGATTCTACATATGAATGCTACCAGGCAGTATTTGTCTTTGTCTGGCTAATTTCACTTAATATAATGTCCTCAAGCTCAATCCATGTTGTCACAAATGGCAAGATTTCCTTATTTCTCATGTCTAAATATTACCTCATTCTGTGTGTGTGTGTGTGTGTGTGTGTATGCGCACCGCATCTTTATTTTTTATTGTTACTTAATTTTTTTTCCCAGTGTTCCAAGATTCATTCCCCATTCCCCATACCCAGTGCTCCATGCAATAGGTACCCCCAGTACCCACCACCAGGCTCTCCCATCCCCCCACCCCTCCCCCCAAGTCCCTCAGTTTGTTTCTGTGTCCAAAGTCTCTGTTGTTTCCTTTCTCTCCCTGGATTACCCTATTTCCCACATCTTTTTTTTAAAACCTATTCATCTGCTGATAGACACTTACGTTGTTTCTATATCCTAGCTACTGTGAATAATGCTGCAATGAACATGGGAGTACAGATGTCTCTTTGAGACCCTATTTTCATTTCCTTTGAATATATACCCAGAAGTGGGTTTTGCTGGATCATTTGGTAGCTCTTTTTTAATTTTTTGAGAAACTTCCATACTGTTTTCCATAATGGCTGCACCAATTTATATTCCCACCAAAGTCCACAAGAATTCTCTTTTCTCCTCACTAACACTTGTTATTTCTTGTCTTTCTGTTAGACTCAGTCTAACAGGTGTGAAGTGATACTTAATTGTGGTTTAGATTTGCATTTCCCTGATGATTAGTGATGTTTAGTATCCTTTCATGTACTTCTTAGTCATCTGTAGTCTCCTTTGGAAAATTTTTTATTCAGATCTTCTGTCCCTTTTTTAATTGGATAGTTTAGGTTTGGTGGGGGTTTATGTGTGTTTGTTTTTTTCTTTTGGTATTGAATTATAAGTTCTTTATATATTTTAGATACTAACGGCTTATCAGATATATAATTCACAAGTACTTTCTCCCATTTAGTAGTTTACCTTTTCATTTTATTAATGGTTTCCTATGCTGTATAGAAGCTTTTTGATTTGATATAGTCTTATGTGCTTATTTTTGCTTTTGTGCATTGCTTTTGGTGTCAAATCCAAAAAAATCATTGCCAAGAGCAACATCGAGGAGCTTATCCCCCATGTTTTCTTCTAGGAGTTTTATGATTTCAGGCCTTGTGTTCAAATTTTGAATCCATTTTCAGTTGATTTTTATTTATGGCATAAAATAGGGGTCCAGTTTTCCTAGCATCATTTATTAAACAGATTCTCCTTCCTCTGTTGTCTATTCTTGGCTCCTTTGTCCATATCTGCATGAATTTGTTTCTGGGCTCTATATGTTCCATTAGTCTGTGTCTATTTTTATGCCAACATCATACTGTTTTGATTATTTTAGCTCTGTTTTTTTTTTTATTATGTTATTTTAGTCACTATACAGTACCTCATTAGTTTTTGATGTAGTGGTCTATGATTAATTGTTTACATCTAACACCCAGTGCTCCATGTATATGTGACTTCCTTAATACCCATCACCAGGTTAACTCAAACCCTCAGTTTGTTTCCTGGAGTCCACAGTCTCTCATTGTTCATCTACCACTCTGATTTCTCCCCTTCATTTCTCCCTTCCTTCTCCTAATGTCCTTCATGCTATTCCTTATGTCATTGGAATTTTGATAGAGATTGCACTGAAGCTGTAAATTGCTTTGAATAACACAAACATCTTAACAATATATATTCTCTCAATCCATAAGCATGGGATATCTTTCCACTTATTCATGTCTTCTTCAATTTCATTCATCAATATTGTACAGCTTTCAGTGTAGAGTTCTTTCACCTCTTCAGTTAAATTTATTCCTAGATACTTTATTCTTTTGATGCAATTGTAAGTGGGACTGTTTTCTTAATTTCTGTTCTGATAGTTCATTATTAGTTTGTAGAAATGCAATAGATTTTGTACATTAGTGTTTTTACAAAATTTGCTGAATTCATTTATTAGTTCTAACTGTTTTTTTGGTGAAGTCTTTGGAGGTTTCTATATATAATATCATGTCATTTGCAAACAGACAGTTTATTCTTCTTTTCCAATTTGGATAATTTCTATCTTTTTTCTTGCCTACTTGTTCTTGCTAAGACTTCTAATACTATACTGAACAAAAGTAGTGAGAGTGAGTATCTTTGTCTTGTTCCTGTTTTCACCATTTAGCTTTTTATCACAAAATATGTTAGCTGTGAACCTGTCATATATGGCCTTCATTATGTTGAGGTACATATTCTTCCATATACATTTTTTTGAGTTTTTATCATAAGTGGATGTTGAGTTTTGTCAAATGTTTTTCCTACATCTATTATTGAGATACTCGTATAATCCTTCATTTTGTTAATGTGATATGTCACATTGATTGTTTTTCAGATGTTAAACATCCTTGGCATCCCTGAAATAAATCCCACTTGTTCATGGTATATGATCCTCTTAATGTATTGCTAAATTTTATTTGCTAATATTTTGTTGATGATTGCCACATTGATGTTCATCAGGGACACTGACTTGTAACTTTCTTTTCTTGTAGTGTCCTTGTCCAATTTTGGCATCAGGGTAATATTGGCCTTATAAAATGAGTTTGCAAATATTCCCTACCCTTATTTTTTGGAAGAGTTTATGAAGGTTTGGCATAAATTCTTCTTTAAATGTTTGATAGAATTCCCCCAGCAAAGCCATCAGTCCTGGAGTTACATTCATTGGGAGGTTTTGATTACTGATTAAATCTCCTTATTAGTAAATGGTCTGTTCAGATTTTCCATTTCTTCATAACTCAGTCTTGGTAGGTTGCATGTTTCTAAGAATTTATCCATTGCTTCTACCTTGTCCAATTTGTTGGTATATAACTGTTCATAGTAGATATCATTAAATTTTTGAATCCCAGAAAAAGGGCCCCCTACTTTTTCAGATGCTAATATAAAATCCCAGAGAGGAGAAGCCCTCCAGTGGGTCAGCATCAGGGCATGACCTAGACCCAGATTCTGTAGTTATCTTCCATTTCTTGTCCAAAAGCATCAGGAACTCAATCAAAAGAGTAGGATGTAATCAGCTACATAATGGTATTATTATTGATTTATTTATATCAAGCCAAGAGGTTACAAAGTGCAGTCACATACATTATTTCATTTATTGATGTATCAATTTGGTCATATTAATAACTTACCTATTATTATAATTAGTAGTTTGTATCTAGATATGTCTCTCTAGGCTTAACTACCTGCTGACTCTTCAGACCCATCTTTCACAGGCCCCTCCAGATTTAATGGTAAGCATCACTTGATAAGAGCTAAGCTACAGTGTCTCCCTGCCCACATCTACCAACATGCCCACAAACCTAGGGATTGTCAGAGGTATGACTTGCATGGGTCAACAACATTTCAAAAGACATGCTTTGCTGTTATTGTTAGGGACAAGGCTTATTCATAGGGTTGCCAAATTGTTACTTCGCCAGGTAATAAAATTTTTTAAAGAACATATTTTTAATATCACTATTTTACTCTGTAGTTATCACTGAATCAATGACTTGTTCAAAGTTAATCAGTATGTGGCTCTTTAGGACATAAGCTTTGGTCTTCTGACTCTTAAGCCAGTGCTAAGAAGTAAAGTTTATTCTTAAAAAAAAAATCAAGATATTTAGGGCTGGTAATCAAAAATCATCATGTTTAGACATCAGAATGAGAGAATAAATGTGGTAGGAGGAGAAGCAAGGAGGTAGGTTTTAACTGGTGGATGAGAAATGTTTAGACAAGGAATAACAGAGAGGCAAGGTCCTTATGGTAGCCCAAAACCAGCTGGGAAAGGACATTAGGTAAGTAAATGATTGGGAACTTGAGAAAAATTAGAGGATATAATGAACATAAGGTAGTGTTTGATGAGAATCACTGTATCCAGTGTACATAAGAAGTGAAGAGGCTTGATCAAAGGAGTTAGAAAGATTCAAGAGAGTGAAAAAGAAAAGGTGCTGGAGGTGGTAGTTAGAAAGACTCCTGCTTAGATCAGGAGCTAAATAAGAATCAGAAAATTGGAATGAAGTAGGGATAGCTGAAAAATGTAGTGAAGGCAATAACATGCTGTTTTATGAACAAGTTAACATGGACATTCAAAGCACCAATGAGTGTTCACTAATTCAGGGCTACTAAAGCACAGATTTTTCAATGCCATTAATTTGGCAATTAATCATACGCCATCTTGTGATTTTTCTTATATTGTTGTTTGAACAGTTATTACCTCTTACTATTTAATTTCTTATCACATTATTCTTTATCTCTTCAGGATGTTCTGGGGTGAGGGCATTAGGGGGGAAACTAGCTGGTGAGAGCAAAGACAAAATCTGTGTGAAAGAAAAAAAATCTCATTTGTGAAAAAAATTTATGTGGAATATCCAAAATATCCTGTATATCTCAACCCTCTTAGTAATCCTAACTAATCCATATAATCTATGGATTATACAAACAAAGTGTCTAGGACATGGTTATGTCTGTATTATCTGACCAACAGTGAAGAGATACTAAGGTGAACTAAGAAAAGTTATAAACCTCTACACATGGGTCATAACATTTCACATGAGATTAAAATTTCTGACAGAGAGTAGGAATAACCATTATAAAGAGTGTTTAAATGAGGCTATAGAAACTTCTCTGGGAGGTTTTAAAGAGATAAGGTTGAGATCATTCAGGCATGGTAGAAAAGGGTTTCATATGACAGACTGGACCAATGCTTATCTCTACTAAACTTTTACAGGTATCCAGTGAAATCAGAAAAATAAAACAAAATCAGTGTAACAGATAAAGATATAGACTCATAAATGACACAGTACAGATATAGTTACTAGATAGTCTTTCTGAGAAGGACTGTTCTGCATTACAAAAATTTTATCCTTTTTAGTTTTGGGGCAGGGAGTTAAAGTATTTTTTAGTTAAATCATGCTGATGGTAGAAATAGGTATTTTAAACATGTTATTACATGTTAAGGAAAAATTAGCATTCTTATGATGTAAACTAATTTTTCTCTTTCAAAAAATATCTTTGTAAATGTTGTTGTTCCATGATCTACAGGCAGGCAACCCCTAGATTAGAGGGCATGGTGGAAGATGTGGGGTGACGGGGAGGACTATGCAGCTCTGCTTTTACCAGATGATTCTGAACTTTAAAGCCAGTGGGGCCTGTGAGAGATAAGTCTGGGGAGGCAGCAAATGGTTAAGTCTAAAGAGGTATGTCTAGAATTATTGTAATATTAATAGGTAATCATTATTGAATGTTTATGATACTATTGAGGTAGATATTATCATTAATTCATTCTTTAAAGGTAGGAAACTGAGTGCTAGGGAGATTAAGTTACTTTCCCAAGGGCATACACTGGCAAGTGCTGACACCAGCATTTGAACCCAGGTTTGCCTGAATTCCAAGTTCTTACTCACCAGGTTATTCTGACTTCCATTAATGTTTAAGTAGTTGTTAAAAACCCTGAATAAAGAAAATACTGTCAAGAGGACCAGTATGAAAGGATAAATTAAAAACAAGAGGGGGTCCTTAGCCAAGTGTAGGGCTGATAGCAAGACACAATGATAATTCACTCTGTTTGATATGAGAAGTAGCTAAGTACAGGAGCTATTGCTTTTGGCCAACCTGAGGTCACTAGAGACAAGGAAAATAAGCTATTAATGGAATTGTTTGACTGGAAGACTTACTGGAAAGAAGACAGGGCTACTGATTCAACCAAACTGCATCACTGAATTCCAGTGGATGACTCTAGATCAGGGTAACCAGATAAATCATTTGAAGTAGTGCACAGAAAAGACATTAAAGCAAAGAGACCCAATGCTCACACTTAGGACTATCACAGAGTAGATCATTGATCAATTCAACAAATGTTTTAAGTGTTTATCACATGCCAGATACGGTTCTAGACACCAAAGAACAATGGTAAACAGGCAAACTCCCTGCCCTTCTGAACCTTAGACTCTAGTGTGAGGGAGGAACAATAAACAATAAATATATAATATGAGAAAGTAATCAAGACAAAAGGATAGGAAGAAACAGAGTGGGTGCTATTTTAGACACTGAATGGCAAAATGCATCAGACACACCAGCCCTCAACTCCCATGTTCAAGAAATTTAGTACATCTCAACATACCATGCCATAACAGAGCAATATCAGGTAATAACCTGTGACATACAGTTTCTGTTACAGAATATTCTCGAAGTGGAATATCTGTCTACAGAGCAATATCAATAGAGACAGACCAATATGATTATACTACATATCAGAAGATAGTCCTGTCAAGCCTGCCATCTCTTGGGCACCCACCCCAATCTTCACCCTGCAGGGTGTGGAGACAGTAATGAATTCAGCACAATATAGGCATTGCTTTACGGCATCACTGTCAGGCTCAGTTCTTGCTATGAGACTAAATACCAAATTTAAGAGCTAGTGCAGAGGATGTCTTAACTCTAAGCCTCTTAGGTGCTTTTGTTTTGCACTGAGATGCTTTTGAAACATTATCAACAAACCAAGAATATCCGAGGAAATGCATGGACCCCCTCCCCCAATCTTATGCACACATATGCATTAACTATAAAAGTATCTGATGATTATGAATTTGTTAAACACTCAATCTCAATTCTATTTCACCCTAGGGGGGAAGGGCCATATAAATCCCTATATGATGTGGGTATTAATTAGTCAATAGGAGGATTTATGATGAACTTTGAACTCATGAGTTACTTCCACATTGCTCTGCCTAACTCTTTGTACTAGTTGTATCCTTCATTTTTTGCCACACAAATTGCAGAGGTGACACTCAATTTCCTTCCATGCCAAACTGCAAAGTACTTTCAAATTTCTGGTAGTAGAGTTGAAGAAATACTGCCGCTCAGAAAGCCACACAGAAAATATTATAAACATTCATTGCTATAGAGTCATGGAAGAAATGTTCATAGAGCACCTACTGTGTTCTAGACCCAAAGTCTTTTTTTTTTTTTTAAGATTTAATTTATTTATTTGACAGAGAGAAACAGCTAGAGAGGGAACACAAGCAGGGGGAGTGAGAGAGGGAGGGCAGTCTTCCCACCAAGCTGGGCTTGACCTGAGCCAAAGGCAGACGCTTAACAACTGAGTACCCAGGCACCCTTAGGCCTAAAGTGTTTTTTTTTTTTAATAGCTGAATAAAGCTGTTAAAAATTCAGATGATAAGATCTAGAAGTGACAGGAAGGAGGGATAATTGCTTAAGAGCTATTTTTCTGATCTCACATTTCAATACAATGGATTGCTATTTCCTGATCAGCATTCCTAGATCTGAGTTATTTGCTGATTAATGTTATCCATTGTGCATTAAAATAAAATTTTTAAAAGAAAAAAATAATTTATTTTATTTTTTCATTGTTCCGAAATTTGTTTTATGCCCCACACCCAGTGCTCCATGCAATTTATATCCTCAATACCCACGACCTGGCTCACCCATTCTCCACCCCTGTCCTTTCCAAAACCCTTACTTTGTTTTTCAGAGTCCAGAGTCTCTCCTGCTTCATCTCCCTCTCTGATTTACCCAGTTCATATTTCCTTTCCTTTTCCCACTGTCCTCCATGTTACTCCTATGTTCCACAAGTAAGTAAACCCATATGATACTTGACTTTCTCTGCTTGGCTCATTTCACTTAGCATTAAGATTGAGATCAGGAACAAACAAGGATGCCCACCAGTTAGAATAGACCCAAAGTCTTAAAGACATCAAACTTTTCCTTTGCAGTGCAAAGAACAGAAACAAAGATTCCTTTCTCTTTGAGTCTTAATTTTATTGCCATTGATCACTTATATGCTGTTCTAATTCCTATCCTGTTATTTCTAGGAAATCCACTTAAGGCCACAGAGTCCTTCATAACATATCAGAAAGTATTTTTATTTGGTATCTAGTATGTGCTCAACTTCTGAAAGTAATGCTCTCTTAGATTATATCTTATTGGCCTTTTAGAAGGCTGCATCAGACTCCAAATCCCTGTTTCCCAGCATTGCTAATATGCAGTTTTTATCTTGAGATCAATGGAAAGTAGAGTGATGCTAGCAAGATATGCTGTAAACAGAAAACAGTACAAAGTGTTCTTGCCTTGGAAAGGTCCCAGATTTTGTATTAAACTATTATTGGAGCCAGAAACATACAAAATAGGTATGCCATACTGTGAGAAAAATGAAAAGTACATCTGGCTATTTTAGAATTAGCTTGTCCAAAGAAATTCATAGTTTTCATTACACAAAAGTTAAAGAGTTTCTATTTTCCTACTTGGCTTCAGGTATGAGTCTGTTTTCCTTCTTTATTCTTCCCCAGGCATCTAGTAAAAATAGAACTCATCAATATCAAAAACTATAGTTTTTTTTTGTTTGTTTGTTACTAAAAATTTTTTTTCCAGTGTTCCAAGATTCATTCCCCATTCCCCACACCCAGTGCTCCACGCTTAAGGTGTCCCCAGTACCCACCACCAGGCTCTCCCATCCCTCTTCCCCCCTTCCTCCAAGTCCTTCAGTTTATTTCTGTGTCCAAAGTCTCTGTTGTTTCGTTTCCCTCCCTAGATTACCCTAGTTCCCATTTACTTTCCTTCTCCCACTGTCCTCCAGGTTACCCCTCATGCACTGCAAGTAAGTGAAACCATGTGATACTTGACTTTCTCTTCTTGGCTTATTTCACTCAGCATAATCTCTTCCAGTCCAGTCCATGTTGCTACAAAAGCTGGATATTCGTCCTTTCTGATGGAGGCATAGTAGTCCATTGTATATATATACCACATCTTCTTTATCCATTCATCTGTTGATGGGCACCTTGGCTCTCTCCACAGTTTGGTGATTGTGGCCATTGCTGTGATGAACATTGGGGTACATACGGCCCTTCTTTTCACTACATCTGTATCTTTGGGGTAAATGCCCAGTAGTGCAATTGCAGGGTCATAGGGTAGCTCTATCTTTAATTTTTTAAGGACTCTCCACACTGTTTTCCAAAGCGGCTGCACCAGTTTACATTCCCACCAACAGTATAAGAGGGTTCCCCTTTCTCCGCAGCCTCTCCAACACTTGTTGTTTTCTGTCTTGTTAATTTTGGCCATTCTGACTGGTGTAAGGTGGTATCTAAGTGTGGTTTTGACTTGAATTTCCCTGATAGCTAGTGACGCTGAACATTTTTTCATGTGTCTGTTAGCCGTTTGTATATCTTCTATGGAGAAGTGCCTCTTCGCGTCTCTTGCCCATTTTTTGATGTGTTCATCTTTTTGGGTGTTGAGTTTGAGTAGTTCTTTATAGATCTTGGATACCAGCCCTTTGTCTGTAGTGTCATTTGCAAATATCTTCTCCCATTCTGTGGGTTGCCTCTTTGTTTTGTTGGCTGTTTCCTTTGCTGTACAGAAGCTTTTTATTTTGGTGAAGTCCCAGAAGTGCATTTTTGCTTTTGTCTCCTTTGCCTTTGGAGACGTGTCTTGAAAGAAGTTGCTGTGGCCGATGTCAAAGAGGTTACTGCCTATGTTCTCTTCCAGGATTTTGATGGATTCCTGCCTCATGTTGAGGTCTTTCATCCATTTCGAGTTTGTCTTTGTGTGTGGTGTAAGAGAATGGTCTAGTTTCATTGTTCTATATGTAGCTGTCCAATTTTCCCAGCACCATTTATTGAAGAGACTGTCTTTTTTCCGCTGGATATTTTTTCCTGCTTTGTCAAAGATGATTTGACCATAGATTTGTGGGTCCATATGTGGGCTTTCCACTCTGTTCCATTGGTCTATTTCTCTGTTTTTGTGCCAGTACCATGCTGTCTTGGTAATCACAGCTTTGTAATAAAGCCTGAAGTCAGGTAATGAGATGCCCCCAGCTTTGCTTTTCTTCTTCAGCAATTCCTTAGCGATTCGGGGTCTTTTTTGGTCCCATATAAATTTTAGGATTGTTTGTTCCAACGTTTTGAAGAATGTTGGTGGAAGTTTGATCGGAATGGCATTGAAAGTGTAGATTGCTCTGGGCAGTATAGCCATTTTGACAATGTTTATTCTTCCGATCCATGAGCATGGAATGCTCTTCCATCTTTTTGTGTCTTCTTCAATTTCTTTCATGAGTGTTCTGTAGTTCCTCGAGTACAGATCCTTGACTTCTTTGGTTAGGTTTATTCCTAAATATCTTATAGTTTTTGGTGCTATAGTAAATGGAATTGATTCTCTGATTTCCCTTTCTATTTTTTCATTGCTAGTGTATAAGAATGCAACTGATTTCAGTGCATTGATTTTGTATCCTGCCACATTACCAAATTGTTGTATGAGTTCTACTAGTTTGGGGGTAGAGTCTTTTGGGTTTTCCACATATAGTATCATGTCATCTGCAAAGAGAGAGAGTTTGACTTCCTCTTTGCCAAGTTGGATACCTTTTATTTCTTTCTTTGTCTGATTGCTGTTGCTAGGACTTCTAACACTATGTTGAACAGTAGTGGTGAGAGTGGGCACCCTTGCCTTGTTCCTGATCTCAGAGGAAAGGCTGTCAGTTTTTCCCCATTGAGGATGATATCCGCTGTGGGTTTTTCATAGATAGATTTTATGAGGTTGAGAAATGTTCCCTCTATCCCTATACTTTGAAGAGTTTTGATCAGGAACGGATGTTGTATTTTGTCAAATGCCTTTTCTGCATCAATTGAGAGTACCATGTGGTTCTTCTCTCTTCTCTTATTGATTTGTTCTATCATGTTGATTGTTTTGCGAGTGTTGAACCACCCCTGCATCCCTG
>PITA01026502.1:0-22507 GCA_004023965.1 Spilogale gracilis
TTCAGTTCTTCTTTGATTTCTTGGTTGATCCACATATTCCTGAGTAGGCTTGTCTTTAGCTTCCAAGTGTTTGATTTTCTCCTGAACTTTTTATGGTGATTGAGTTCCAGTTTCACGGCATTGTGGTCAGAGAATATGCAGGGAATAATTTCAATCTTCTGGTATCGGTTGAGCCCTGATTTGTGACCTAGTATGTGGTGTATTCTGGAGAAAGTTCCATGTGCACTCGAGAAGAATGAGTAGTCTGCTCTTTTAGGGTGAAATGTTCTGAATATATCTATAAGATCCAGGTGGTCCAATGTGTCATTCAAGGCTCTTGATTCTTTGCTGATTTTCTGTTTAGATGATCTGTCCATTGCTGAAAGTGGTGTGTTAAGATCTCCTACGATTAGTGTATTTGCATCAATATGATTCTTTACTTTGTTTAACAGTTGGCTTATGTAGTTGGCTGCTCCCATGTTGGGGGCATAAATATTTACAATTGTTAGATATTCCTGATGTATAGACCCTTTAAGAATGATGTAGTGTCCTTCCGTGTCTTTGACTACAGTCTTTAGACTAAAATCCAATTTGTCTGATATGAGAATCACTACCCCGGCTTTCTTTTGGGGTCCATTGGCATGAAAGATGGCCTTCCATCCCCTCACTTTCAATCTGGAAGTGTCTTTCGATTCAAGATGAGTCTCCTGTAGGCAGCATATGGATGGGTCCTGTCGTTTTATCCAGTCTGCAACCCTGTGTCTTTTTTTTAGAGTGTTTAGGCCGTTCACATTGAGGGTGATTATTGATAGATATGTTTGTATTGACATCATGTTGCCTATGGAGTTCATGTTTCTATAAGTTACCTCTGTATATTTCTGTTTTGTGTCACTCTTGGGTTCGTTTCTCCTCTAAAGAACTCCTCTTAGTATTTCTTGTAGTGCTGCCTTGGTGGTTGCATAATCTTTTGGACCTTGGCGGTCTTGGAAGCTCTTTATTTATCCTTCCATTTTGAAAGTCAACCTTGCTGGATACATTATCCTTGGTTGCATATTTTTGTCATGTAACTTCCTGAATATGTCTTGCCAGCCGTTTCTTGCTTGCCAGGTTTCTGTGGAAAGGTCTGACGTTATTCTGATGGTCCTCCTTCTAGAGGTAAGGGATTGCTTTCTCCTAGCTTCCCTTAAGACATATTCTTTGGTTTTATGGTTGAAGAATTTTACTATTATGTGCCTGGAAGTTTTTCTGGCCTCATTGATCTTGGGGGCGCTGTCCTCTCTTCTTCGAGGACATGAACATTTGTTTCATTCCTCAGATTTGGGAAATTTTCATCCATGATTTGTTCAACAATATTTTCTAGGCTTCTCTCTCTCTCAATTCCTTCAGGGATGCCAATAATTCTGATATTGTAGTGTTTCATGGCATCATTCATTTCCCTTATTCTGTTTTCTTGGGATTTTAGTTCTTTGCTCCAAGCCTTCTCTTGCTCCTCCTTCTTATTCCGTGTGTCTTCTAAATCACTGATACGATCTTCAGCTTCACTTACTCTGGCTGTTAGCATATTTAAATTAGATTGCATCTCATCTAAAGCCTTTCTAACCTCAGCTTTCACTTCTATTACTATGGCTTCCACTTTGAGACTAATGTTCTTTTCTAAATTGACTATTGCTTGGACTATTGCTCCCCTGAATTCCATATCTGTCATATCGTTTATGTTCATTTCCAGTAGTTCTGTGACTGAGGTTGCAGTCTCAGGGTTCTTCTTCTTCTTTTGTTCTTTCTCCGAGTCATTGTGGCGAGGAGTGGTTGAGGGGGTATATGGCTAGATATATCAGCCACTATCTAGGTGGATTGGTCGTTGGAAGGTTTTGGAGCAACCAGAGCTCACCACCGAAAAGGGAGGAGAAAGAAAAAGAAAATGGAAGAGAGGAAGCAAGAAAAGACACCCCTGCCAGAGTGGGGCCCGGTGATAGGATTTATATGGTACAAAGCTGTTACAGGGTAATGAAGAGGGTTATCCAGGGTAAATGAAGAGAGCAAAAAGCGAAGCCCAACCTATATGACCCCCAAGACCAGTATTTATATAATATAGAAGCGAAGACAATTACACAGACACACTGACAAACTAGAGTGTGAAGGTGAGGGCAGACACTCCTTGTGGGCAAGGAATGCGTTCCAGATGCTCCCGCGTCTGTCCTGTTGTTATTGTTGGAGGAGCCCACTTTCAAAAGATATAGGGGGATTAGAACTGGTTGTATATAGGGGTAGTATTGACTAGGGATGTGGGATTGACTGGAAGCTTGTATCTACATGTACACGTAAAAGAGAGAATAAAGGAAAGAGGAGAAAAGAAAGGGAAAAAACAGAGAGAGCGAACAGGGAAACAAGAGGCAACAACAAAAGCAGAAAATACAGGGGTGTGTTTGAAAAAATTTTAGGGTAAAAAAGAGAAAAAAATAAAAGAAAAAAGAAAAAAGAATAAAAAAATAAAAAAAATAAGAAATGTTATGGGGTGTTGTATTGGGTATCACGTTGTGATATGAAGTGGGCTAAAAATTGAAAGAAGAAAAACCATGAGAATGTATTTTTAAGCTTAAAGTGGAAGTTTTAAAAGTAAAAATAGAAAAAAGTTTAAAAAAGTAAATGAGGTGGAAAACTGTATCAATGAGTTGTACAGCTTTTGGTACTTGTATTTAGTGCCAGGAGTTTAATAAATTGCCTTTCCCCCGATTTGGGGTTTTGCATTGGAGTGTTGTCCTCCTGACCTTCTGGCTTGCTTTCTGGGGGCGGGGTGTGTCGTTCCCTTTCAGTCCTTCTACCTAGGCTGAGTCTCTCGGCCCCCTTGTTAGAGGCCTGTCTCAATGGTAACCAGGTTATCAGGTTACAATTCTCTGGTAGCGGAGCGTTGTTCTTTTACGTCTTTTTTCAGCTGTTGCAGAAGTCAGGTTAGAGCAAGATGTCTGCGCCCAGACCTCCCTCCCAGAGAGAGCCTCTACACAGGGAGGGGCTCTTTCCAGCCTCCCAGTTGGCAGTCTGTCACAGCCGGGCTGGTGCAGACGTTGTATTGATTTCTGCCCCCGCCCCTACTTGTTGTTTCACTCCCGCACCTCAAAGCCACAACTCCTTTTGGATCGCGCGACTCTGTCTGCGCCCTGGACCCGCGGCCTCTCCGGTCCCACGCAAGTCTGTAAAAACGCCTTCCCTGGGGGGGTCTGCGCGGCTCACGGTGTGGACAGAAACGGGAGAGAAGGGCAGCGGCATAAAAATAGAATCCACTCCCGCTGCTTTCCCGGCAGCTGCAGCGGCTCCGGCGGCGGCGCGCGGGGGCACGGCGGCTCGGCGGCGGCTCGCTGGGGCACTGGGCGGCGGGAAAAAATTTTTAAAAGTCTCCTTGCCTTGCCCCCCGGGCTCCTCTGTGTTCCCATTTCTGTCTAGCCCCGATTCAGGCTGTAATCTGCTGTTATTCCTCACTCACAGAGCACTTTCGTTTTCGGGTATTTGTTTTCAATGGTTCAGCTCTGTGGGCTTCCTCCCCCACTCCCCTGTCTCTGTTGGCAAGCCTCCAGACCCTCTTATTTGTTTCTACCTTTTTGCCGATGTTCCTTGTCTCTCGTGGCGGTGCAGAAGTGGGAAATATCACATTTCAGGCTGGTTTCATGGGTGTTCACGGTGGTCTTGTAGTGGTTTTTTTGCTGGAATTCAGCTCTCTTCAGGGAGCTCCCCGAAATGTGGTCACCTGGCCTTCCGCCATCTTGACTCCCCCCCTGGTTCCTCTTTTGGAAGAACATTCGAAACCAAGATTTGCGCCCCTACTACCATACTATCGTTCTAAGCCTTCCTAGCACACAAAACTAGGATATATGTCTATGTATTCTAACCTAATAATGCAACATCTAAAATTATTTGTTAGTATCCATTTGTCTCTATATCAAAGTAAACATGAGTTTATCTTGGTATTTCCAACTCTAATCTAGTACCACATTGTTCATTGGAGCCAGCCCCACCTCCCCTGGGTATCTGTATCCTCCCTTCCCACAGTGTGAAACCTGGCTTCCACTATCCACCGTTTATTTATTCATTGATCAACCCCAGTAATATATGTAAAGCAGTCCCAGAACTGTTAACCTATAGCCTCATGAGATATAATTTTACCAACTACAATACAGCTGTTTGTGTCATTCCCTTTATTTTCAGTCTTTCAGTTCCCAGTCAAAACACTATTTCCCAAAGTTACTTAGATCAATGTATTTTTTTTTCTCCATTTCTCATGTCATTAAATATCCTGCCAAAGCACAGCTCCTAATGTCTGGATAGTGTTCCATAAAATCAGCATGCTCAAACTTATATTTCCTTAGGATGTTAATTTGAGTTACTTTATTCATTACTCTGAGCAATTCATGCCTTGTCCAAACACATAGATAAACTTAGACAAGAAAATAGTCTATCCAGAATCACAGAATTTTAGAATGCAAAAAGCTTTAGGTATCAACTAGTCTATTCTTACAATCAATGTTGGAATATTCTCTCTCTGACAGATACTTTCTGCGGAACGCTGAACTGTTTTCCCAGGAGTAGAGTCCTTCTCTAATTGTAAAATTTAATATTTTTTCAGTTCTAGTGTCCCCAGGTAAAATGCTTGGATTTTGTTGTGGTTGTTAGTGAGAGCATTTAGGACATGAACTGTAATCTTTATTTTCAACCTTTCAAATATGTTTTAAAAAAATCTAGTCCTTGAAATTTCTGAAGATAAAACAAGAAAAATAGCAACTGGCTTTTCATAGGAGAACTTAAGTAAAGGTTCTGTTAATACATCATGCTTTATTGGCATATTAAACTATATACTGTACATCTTTTTCTTGCCTAATTCCTGTAATTGAGAGAAAATGATATACAATTACATCAATTTAAACTACACAGAGTGTTCTGATTATTACTATTGGCTTACAAGAGCTGTTATCTCAACATATCCAATCATCAGCAGATTCTTTTAGTTTGAATTATATTGATTTTTTTAACAGAATATAGAGAGGCAATGTGATACAGTAGGAAAAAATCAGGAGCCAACAGCCCTGAGTATTCATTGCCATAGAGACATTAATTAATTTTGTGACCTTGGATAGGTCCCTGAACTGATTTGGTTTCAATTTCTTTGTCAATAATACAAGGATATTAGAATATAAGTAGTTATAGTCAAAGGATTCTTGCATTTTGTCTTTCTTTAGTCAACCCAAATCCATTTGCAAGGAGGAAAAAGGATTATAGCAAATATATATTTGAGAAAACTAATCATTGTTAAGTGTATTAAGTGTCTTAAAATCTTGGAATAAATAAGGTCACTCTGTGCAGTATGGTGCAGGCTCTGAAATGAGAGTGCCGGCCCTAGAACTCTAGCTTTGTTATTCACCAGCTATGCAATTGCTTTCAGCCACAGGCTTTCATTTTTAAAATGCAGATAATAATGATTACCTCGGCAGTATGGATTAAATAAAACAATGAGTGTGAAGGGCCCTGTCCGCAGCACACAGAGAGTACTCAATAAATAGTAGCCATTCTGGAATGGAATTATAACGTTATTTCAACAGTGAGGCAATGACTGAAAAAGTAATATGGCTTAATATCACAGAGAAATGACTTGAAGCTAGAGCTAATTCTTTTTTTTTTTTTTAAGATTCTATTTACTTATTTGACAGAGAGAAACACAGGCAGAGAGTGAACACAAGCAGGGGGAGTGAGAGAGAGAGAAGCAGGCTTCCCGCCGAGGGGGGAGCCAGATGTGGGGCTCAATCCCGGCACTCCAGGATAATGACCTGATTCAAAGACAGATGCTTAATGACAGAGCCACGAGGTGCCCCGCTAGTGCTAATTCTTACATGTAGGTTTAGGCTCCCATATAGTTCATATCTAATACTTTGGATAGTGTAATAGGCCCTTGGAATTGGAATCAATCCTACACTGATCATCATAGTGTGTTAGTAACTCAGACCGATCCCAGAAAGGTAACTGTAGCATTCACTGTACCAGACTTATTCACAAAAGACTCCACTATAACCAGAAATGAGGTGGCCTGACTACAAAGAATCAGGCCCAGCAACAAAGAGAAAAAGGTAAAAGGCCCCAAAATTGTTCAGATGCCTGATGTGAGGAGATAGTAGAAAATCACAGACCTGTATATAGAATATCCGTGTGTTTAATGACATTTGTACTTTCTTACAATATTTCTTTCTGTTCTTTTTTAATGGTTAGTGCTGGTTTTCCGGAAAAGTTTGTACTCTGTTAATTATGATAAAGACAAATAAAGAACATGTTTCCTATCATGCCTGGCCCAATTTGTGGTGCTAGCAGCAGTAATGTAAGTAAGACAACCCCACCAGGAGGGGGAACTCTGAAAGGAAAAAATGGGGGCCACTCAAACAGACACACCCTCCCCATCAGGATGTCCTCATTCCAGAGCAACCTTCTACTTAAAAAAAAAAAAAAGAAGAAGAAGGGGCACATGGGTGGCTCAGTGGGTTAGGGCCTCTGCCTTTGGCTCAGGTCACCATCTCAGGGTCCTGGGATCTAGGCCCACACCGGGCTCTCTGCTCAGCGGGGAGCCTGCTTCTTCCTCTCTCTCTGCCTACTTGTGATCTCATTCTCTCGGTCAAATAAGTAAATAAAATCTTTAAAAAAAAAGAAAAAAAAGAAAAGGAGGAGGAGGAGGAGGAGGAGGAGGAGAAGGTTGTTGTTGTTGTTCTAGGACATAGTTCTACTTACCAAGAAAGATTGTGCTTATTCTGGCATCAGCAATTGAAAAAATATTAAATAGCTAGGAATCCCTGGGAATACTGAGCAAAACATCATCTCTTCCTTCAAGTCACCATAGAAAACGTGGTAAGAAAACCATGAAAATGCAGACTTTCATGGGATGGCTGGGAAGAAAAGCCCAACCTATCAATCTTTGTTTCTCTTTGGAGATTCGGGGACTTTAAGTATCCTTGACTCAGTTATAGGTGAACCCATTTGGCCAGCACTATCACTTGTTTAGTTCTGAGTCTCTTTATGATCAGCAGGCTTTTGACAGTTCCTGAAAAGGAGTGTTACCTTTGCAGGTAAGTCCTTATGTGTAACCCACCTGCTCAGAACCCCAGTGCCTCTAAGAACTGCGGGCAATTCCAGCTCTGAAACCCAAGCCCTATGACAAGGCTCTTTATATCTGCAAAGTTTTCTTGTTGCCAGGTACCCATTGGACCTGAGAATACAAACTGTTTGAACTTTCCTGTAAGAGTACTCTTATTGCTTCCTACTAGACCTTCCATCATCTGAAGGTTCTGGTTCTGCTTCTCTGTGCTTCTTCTTGATCCCTCCTCCCTTCAAGGGTCTAATAAAATCCAACTTCCTCCATGAACACTTCCATGATTACCTTAATCCTCTTTGGAAATGTTCCATTTCCATATGGAACTCATGGTCAGTAGGTTACAATGTAACCTTCGTTCATGAACCAACCCATGTTATCTGCCATTCCTTGTATTTATGTGTGTTTGACTTGTCCAAATCATTTGCATGGTTGTTGGGAGCTGGAGCTAATGTTTACTCCATGCTCTGCAATTCTGGCCCAATGGAGTCCATTTTTGGAGCTTACTGAATGCTGCTTTAAAGTATTTCTGATTCTAAACTACATAAAACAAATAGAAGGACAAGTTTAAGGAAGATTGGCAGACAGCAACATTTACTTTTCAAAAGTTCACTGAGCCAAATTGAAAATGTGTTATGCTAAGAATATCTGCAGTTCCTAAACGCCTGTATTATAAGAAAATATTCATACTATATGATGTGTTGTCTAAGGCTCATGAAATCTTGGAAGAGTTTTAATAAATCTACATCATTGAATGCAAATAGCTTATTTTAGTATCTATGAAAGACTACACATCTAAAAAATGCCTTTATAAAAGGTAAGTTTTCTGTTCTAGATTAAAGAAGCCACACACCCAAACATATGCATGTTTTTGTACTGAGTACTGAATCAGACAAAAACAAAAAAAAAGATGTATTTTTATTTTTTGCCTTTTCTGTTATTTGTCCTATAAAGAGCACTTTGAGACAACTGACAAGTTTTGAATAAGGCTGTAAATTAAAGTATTACAGGAATATTAATCTCCTGATTGTGAAAATAGACTGTTGAGGTGAGAAAATGCCCTTGTTTTAGAAAATATAACAAAGTATTTACTCTTTCCTAAAAGAAAAGAGTTTTAGGGAATACAACAAAATACTTACTCTTTCCTTAAAGAAGGGCATTGTCTCACATGACTGCAGTCCAATTATCAAGATCAGCAAATTAATACTGATATACTACACTTATCTAAGTGTACCGTGAATAAGAGAGAAAGAATGACTAAAGCAAATGTCTTAAAAATTTGTCAGTTCAGAAGCGTAGACAGTATATAGGAATTCTTTGTATTATTTTACAACATCTCTGTAAGTTAGAAATATTTCAAAATAAAATATTAGATTTGTAGATCAACTCAGTAAAATATTTAAAGTATTGTTTTTGCTGAATGTGCTGTCTTAGGCAGTTTGGGCTGCTACAGTAAAATACCACAGACTGGGTACCTTATAAACAACAGAATTTTATTTCTCTCTCTTCTAGAGCCTTGGAAATCCAAGCTCAAGGCACCGGAGGATTCATATCTGGTATGAGCCTGCTTTCTGGTTCACTGCCAGCTGTCTTTTCACTGTGTCCTTACAGGCTGGAAGGGGTGGGTGAGCTCTTTGGGGCTTCTTTTAAAAGCAGCAGTAAGATGGGAGCTCCACTCTCATGACCTAATTGCCTCCCAAAGGCACCTCCTCCAAATACCATCACAATGGGGATTAGGTTTTAACATATGAATTCTGGACAGACACATTCAGTGAAAAGTACATATTTTATGTAACATATGTCTCCTACCTATAAATTCCTATTTTACCTCTTGAGGCCTGTGTTCCATTTTCTGACATGTGGCTTAAGAAAGACAAGAGTCATTCTGACTCTAAATAAACACTATACATATAGTAGGGGTTTTTTTGTTTTGTTTTGTTTTTAAAGATAGTACTCATCTATCTGACAGAAAGAAACACAGCCAGAGAGGGAACACAAGTCAGGGGAATGAGAGAGGGAGAAGCAGGACCCCGCTGAGCATGGAGCCCAATGCGGCGCTCGATCTCCAGACTCTGGAATCATGACCTGAGCATGGCCCAACGACTGAACCATCCCAGCACCCCGGTCCATATATTAGTTTTAACTGAAATTTTTTTTCCAGTGCTATGTCGCTATGTTGAATAAAGGTGGTGAGAGTGGACATCTTTGTTTTGTTCCTGACCTTAGGGAAAAGTTCTCGGTTTTTCAAAATTGTACATGATGTGGGACTTTTAAAATATATATATATATAGGCTTTAATATGTTGATATGTGTTCCCCAAAACCTACTTGTTGAGTGTTTTTATCCTGACTGGATGTCGTACTTGGCCAAATACTTTTTCTGCATCTATCAAGATGATTGTATGATTTTTATTCTTTTGTTGTTGTTGTTGATGTGATATATCATATTGATGGCTTTGCAAATATTGAACCACCCTTGAATCCCAGGATAAATCCCACTTGATTGTGGTAAATGATTTTTTTTAATGTATCATTGGATTCAGTTTGCTATGCAGTTTTGATTTGTATTTCCCTGATGATGAGTGATTTTGAGCATCTTTTTATGTGTCTGTTGGCCATTTGGATGCCTTCTTTGGAAAAATGACTATTCACGTCTTCTGCAAATTTTTTAATTGGATTATTTGCCTTTTAGGTGTTGAGTTTTAGAACTTCTTTACATATTCTGGGAACAAGAACAAACATCAAAGCATTTCAACCTTCAGTACAGTTAACGCATCCATCCCTTCTTCTAAAAAAATGAGAAGGTAAAAGAGACTCTGGCCAGTGGTGGCAGGGTGTGGGAGGGAATGTAGGAACACGATATCCTGAAAATAAGAGCTGGCGCTATGGAATCAGCACTGCTGGTAGAAATTATAGTAGATGAGGGTACCAACAGCAGAAGTGGTCTGGTCCCTGAAAGAAACTACACATTAATGAGAACTGTCACAATCCTCAACTTTTCTTGGATGAACCTTCTCCTGGAATCTTCACATCCCTTAATTTTAATCAATGGCTCACAAAATAAACAATGATTCACTTCCACTTGATAATGGTGACAGAGTTGCCCTGCAGAGAACATCAGGGTATTATTTATCAACAATTCTGGTTTGAAAACCAATCAGTTGTGAGTTTCCAACAGTGACTAATGTACCACAAAATTAAGTTTGTGGGTCGCCAATCTCATAACCAGATGTGAGCCACAGTGACTCATGGGTACTGAACAACCAGCTACACCTTGGTGACACTGAGACTTTGTTATTCCTTAGTCATTCTGCAAAAAGCTGATTGGCAATTATAACTAGCGTGATTTAAGTAAAGAATGATAGCTATTCTGATATGATTATCAACTGAATATAAAAATCTTGATTCTAATAGGCAGGATTTGATCAACTCACACACACAAAAACACTTTTTTAAAGGAGGATTTCTATGCCATCAAAAGACACTATCGTGGGGCTCCTGGGTGGCTCAGTTGGTTAAGCAACTGCCTTCGGCTCAGGTCATGATCCCAGAGACCAGGGATCGAGCCCCGCATTGGGCTCCCTGCTCAGCAGGAAGCCTGCTTCTCCCTCTCTCACTCCCCCTGCTTGTGTTCCCTCTCTACCTGCGTTTCTCTCTGTCAAGTGAATAAATAAAATCTTAAAAAAAAAAAGACACAATCGCAGCAGCATTTTATTCTGAGACATTTGCATTGTGGCCATTTTATAAATATTTGCAGGATGAAGACAAATACTTCAAAGTATTCCACCAATGGTTCCTGGAAGATGTGAGGAAACAGCAAGACTGAAAATGTCTGGGCTTTCTTCTTATTTTTAAGATTCTATTTATTTGAGACTGAGAGAAAGAGAGAGAGATTACAAGCAGTAGGGATGGGCAGAGGAAGAGGGAGAAGCAGACTCCCCACTGAGCAGGGAGTCCAATGTGGGACTCCATCACAGAGACCATGACCTGACCCAAAGGCAGATGCTTAACCAAGTGAGCCAACCAAGTACCCAACGTTTCAACTTTCTAACAGATCAAGTTGTAGAATATCTGGAGTTTTGTTACTATGAAGACTTGCACTTTTAGTCTACTAGAGAAGGAGGTGTGAAGTCTATGCATCATGAGAAAAAATGAAGATAGGCAGAGATTCTCACACTGTCAAAATGGGTAAAGTCACTATGTGTGGTTAAATTCTGCCTCCTTTTCTCTAGAATTTATTGTTTCCAGCCTAATTTTGTGCATTTATACTTTATATGCAAACTCAAGGGAGTTTTTGGAATCATGGCCTACACTTTAGAAACTTAATAAGTATGACTTAGGCCTTATGGCTCACAGGAGTACTCCACTCAACCAGCAGATTTAAGACTAAAGAGGAATAACTGTCCTACCAATTTTTGTTACACAGAAAAACTATATAGTTTTTCTAAGCCCTTATTGAAGGGCATTTTTCTTTCAAAAATTCATAAATCCAAGGATTACTCCTAGGCTCAAAGTTGCTATTTCAGATCTTAGCAATTGGAATGAAGCCCTATAATAGAGAGGCACTATTAAGCAATTTAAGACCAGCTTATTTGGGCACCTGGGTGGCTCAGTGGGTTAAAGCCTCTGCCTTCAGCTCAGGACCCTAGGGATTGAGGCCCGCATCGGGCTCTCTGCTCAGCAGGGAGCCTGCTTCCTCCTCTCTTTCCGCCTGCCTCTCTGTCTACTTGTGATCTCTCTGTCAAATAAATAAATAAAATAAAACCTTTAAAAAAAATAAAAAGACCAGCTTATTTAATTCCTTTTCCTTAAACCTCACTCACCTTTAAGAAATAAGGAGAAGAGCCTAAGATAAAAACTTTCATGGTTATTTGGGGCTGATATTGTGTCACTGCATTTATACAGCTCACAGTATTTTAATGGACTTTCTAGTTGTAGAGAAAGCATGTAATTGGGAATCAAAATGATTTTTAAAGTACTGAAAATAGGTATTTCTAAAAATTTTTCAGAAAAAATAACTCATAAGCATTATATATTTTCTTGTAAAGCATCAATTGATCACAAAGTTAAAATACTTTTAATTATCACTTTATTGTTTGAATGAAGTCTTTTATCAGAAGAATTTTTTCAGAAATATCTGGGGTGACTGGGTGGCTCAGTCATTAACCATCTGCCTTCGGCTCAGGTCATGATCCCAGAGTCCTGGGATCGAGCCCCACATTGGACTCCCTGCTCAATGGGAAGCCTGTTTCTCCCTCTCTCACTCGCCCTGCTTGTGTTTCCTCTCTAGCTGTGTTTCTCTCTGTCAAATAAATAAATAAAATACTAAATATATATATAGTAGAGTATGCCAGATTTGAAGGTCCTCACCAAAGTAATGAATTCAACAAATGAATGTACTTAATGCTTGTTGTATGTCAGGTACTGTGCTAAGTCCTAGGAAAACAATAAGTAAGATGTTACTCCTTCTCTCAAGAACTGTGATATCTACAAAGAACTTACCAAACTCAGCACCCAAAATCACAATATATCTAGTTAAGAAATGTGTAAAAGATATGACCAGACATTTCTCCAAAGATGACAGGCAAATAGCCAACAGACACATGAAAAAATGCTCAACATCACTCAGCGTCAGGGAAGCACAAATCAAAACCACATGAGATATCACCTCATACCAACCAGGATGGCTAAAATTAGCAAGTCAGGAAACAACAGATGTTGGTGAGGATGTGGACAAAGAGGACCCTACTACACACTGCTGATGAGAATGCAAGATGGTAGAGTCACTCTGGAAAACAGCATAAAGGTTCCTCAAAAAATTAAAAACAATGCTACCTTATGACCCAGGAATTGCACTATTAAGTGTATACCCCAAAGATACAAATGTAGTGATCCAAAGAGACACATGCTCCCCAATGTTTATAGCAGCGATGTCCACAATAGACCAACTGTGGAAAGAGCCAAGATGTCCATCAACAGATGAATGGATAAAGAAGATGTGGTATATATATACAATGGAATATTACTCAGGCATTAAAAAAATGAAATCTTGCCATTTGCAATGATGTCCGTAGAACTAGCGGGTATTATGCTAAGGGAAATAAGCCAGTCAGAGAAAGACAAATGCCGTATGATTTCAGTCTTATGTGGAATTTACGAAACAAAACAGATGAACACAGAGGAGGAGAAGGAAAAATAAGATAAACACAGAGAGGGAGGCAAATCATAAGAAACTCTTAACTACAGGGAACAAACTGAGGGTTACTGGAGGGGTGGGAGTTGGTTGGAGTAATTGGGTAATGGGCATGAAGGACGGTACTTGATGTAATGAGCACTGGGTATTATATGGAACTGATGGATCACTAAATTCTATCTCTGAAGCCAATAATATACTATACTTTAACTAAATTGAATTTAAATACAAAATAAAGAACTATGGTATAGGCAGAAATAGGTAGAGAATTTAATCATAATTTTGACTTTAGTACATTTCTTTTAAAATTTTAAAAGTATTTTAATTTAAATCCTTATGAACTATTTATTCTACTGAAGAATGAAAATTATATACATAGTAAATTTTTACCATAGAATTAATTTAAGAGGCTCTAGAGTTCAGTATCTGTGCAGCAAATAATTTGAAATGAGCCTCTTTTAAAAATGAATATGCTCTGAACAAGACAACCAGCAAATATTTAATTTTTTCATAAGGAATATATTCATTTCTAAATATATGGACATCCCTCCAATCTTCTCTCTTGACTTCTGAAAATACACCCTGTACTATTTCTTCCTCTTCTAATCACAGCTCAACCCAGTATAGGTCTGGCTTCTACTGCAACATTCCAGAACACCATTCTTGCTGAGGTCACCAGCAAAATCCCATAGATGCTGTGCATTTTGATCTTATTTGTTATATGTCTGCTTAGCATTTGACTATTGATGTTGCTATATCTCTTGATATTCTCTCTTCTCCTGGCCTCTATAATACATACTCTTCCTATTTTTCATTATTCCTGTCCTCTCTTTTCTCTGTCTTTTTATAGATCCTTCTTCTGCTTGTTCCCAGATAAAACAGCTCTATGGGTTTTATCACAGATCTTTTATTCTCACTCAACATCCACCCACATTCTTTCAATAACCATATACATGTAGAAAACAACATCTAGGTGAGAGTGAAAATAAAAACTGAGTTACAAATTTTAGTAGTATTTCTGTCTTGGATCTCAATCCTTCACTCTGCATGTTCAGATCCCTATAAAGAACTCCCTATTAAGTATCTTTCTCTCCTCTAGTTGAAGTAGAGTTGACACACAATGTTACATTAGTTTCAAGTGTACCACATAATGATTCCACAAGTGCCTAACATTATTCCATGCTCACCACAAGCATAGCTACCATCTGTTACCATACAATGCTATTACAATACCACTGACTATATTTTGAAAGATATTTCAATTAGATATCAAGCTCAACATGCAAATCTGGACTTATTACGCCCCCACCCAAGACTTACTCCCCCACCACAATGTTCTACCTCAGTGAACAGTAATATCATCTGTTCAGTTGCTCAGGCCTAAATACTCAAAGCTACACTTGAATTCTCCTTTTGCCTCACTACCATAACCAATCACCATGTTTCCTCCCACCTGAGGCCTGCTGATGCTAGGATTACACTCAAACTCTAGTTCCTTCACAAAACCATCCCTGGAGCTCTCTAAGGATCCAAAACCATGGCTGGCATTGCCTGCCCCCTCACACCCTGTACTTCTCATCAGACAGAAAAGTGTGCAGTAAAGTGTTCTTATTTTCACTTTCGGGGCTGTGTTCTCAGCACCAAGGACAGCACTTGGTGCAGCGTGACAGCAATCACAATATCAGTTAAAACAAAATAATAACTAATACACAACAATAAGTAGGAAAGCCAGGGTTGCAAGTTAGGCAGCTGGCTCCAGAGTTTGTGCTTCTAACCACTATTTCACATTGCATTCAGCACTTAATAAGTATTGATTTATTTAAATAAGTTAATAAAAACAGACTTGCTCTTAATTCAGCAAAATTAAGTCTGGAGGGGCATGGAATTGTGTTAATGCCCAGGTATAAATAGAAGCCTGAGAGCTAAATCTCTCAGGCATAAACAGAGAATCTACTTTTTAAATGAAAATCTCCAAATAATATGACAATAATGTGACAAGACAGTAACGCAGTATCAATCACCTTTTTATCCAGAAGTAGAAAACTTACTTCTAACAAGAAAACCAGTTGAAGTATATCCTTGGATCTCTCTGCTCAGAAGAAGCCAGACTTAAATGGAGCCTGTTAACTTTGTATGGTGTTTAAAATTAAGGTGACTGATTTAATAGCTACAGTTACCCGATTTGGGCTAGACATGTTCTGCTTTTTCTCAGTTACAGAGGCAGCTTTTAATTAAAGATAGACAACCACTTCACAAGATATGTTGAGATGGAAGGAAAGCTGAAGGCTAGAAGACAAAATCCATCCAGAGAAAAGATACAGACTAATTGATTATTTGGGAAGTGAGGCATTTTGCATACTATGGTTGCCCCAGAACCTTTCATGAATTATTGTCTGATGTAAAAATTTTCCTCATAATTACGATGGAATTATACAGAGCATATTAAATTAAAATTAGTATCCTCTCATTATAAAGCCAAAAAAAAAAAAGTAATACTTTTCTAGTTAAGCATGTAGAGCAAAGGATCTTTGTGTCATGAAAATTGAGAAGGGATTTACTTTTTTTCTCACTGAATGTGAAAATCCTTCTACTGCATCCCTGACATATGAGGTAGTCTTTGCTAGAATACTTCTACTGACAGGAAAGCCAGCATTTCATCAGGCAAGTTCACTTAGCATTGAGAGGCTCACATGATTAGGGAATTCTTTCTGAGATGAATCTAAATCTACTTCCACGTGACTTCCATTCATTAGCCTGTATCTTAGTCTGCTTAGGTCGCTACAACAGAATACCACAGACTAGCTGGATTATAAACAACAGAAATGTATTTCTCACAGTTCTGCAGGCTGAGAAGTTTAAGATCAAGGCACCAGCATGGTGGCATTTGGTGAGGGTCCTCTTCCTGGTTCATAGCCAACACCCTCTCATTGTGTCTTTACATGATGGAGAGGGCTAGGGATCTCTCAGGCGCCTTTATTATGCAGGCACTAATCCCATTCATGAGAAATCTACCCTCAGGAACCCAGCACCTTCCAAAGGCCTCACCTTCTAGCACCATCATTTGGGCATTAAGATTTCAAAAATGTGAATTTTGGAAGGACACAAACATTCAGACTATAGCAGTCCATATTCTGCCCTTCAAAGCAAAGCAAACAAAATTACTCTCTCTTCAATATTTTAATCTTACAATAGAAAATAGATGCTGCAGAGCTGGAAAGGATCACACAGAATAACAAAACACATCCCTTTTGAAGAACACAGAAAGCGAACTCACAGCAGTCACATAGGGTATCCCTACAACTGGATACTAGAGAGCTATTGCTAAAACCCTTCTGAGTGACCTTTCTCCTGATTCTTAGGTCTTTCTTATTACTTTATTATATTTGATTGTTATTTGATGATTATGTTACTCTCCCAGACCATGTATATTAAGATAATAATCATTTCTTGATTAGCCCTTGTCTGGTGAAAGCTAAACAATTTTGTTAGCCTTTCCTAATGATCATGATCTTCAAAACAGGACAAATAGCAACAGCTACATTTGTTTCTCAGTTAAGGATTAGGATAATCACGATCAAGAGATGTCCACCTGAACCATTATAGCACTAGATAAAGTAGCTATTAAGATATAAAGATACGAATTACCCCCCCCCCAAAAAAAAGATAATCTTCTCTAGGCATCAGAATGGAGCAGAAGTAGACAGTTGTATAGCTAAGCACACAGCAACACAATACTAACTTTCCATTTTCCAAGTTTTCCTAGAGCATCTAAGTAATCACAGACCACAGTATTTTCTTTTTCAGACCACAGTACTGACAAATGTTCCGCCACCATAACACCTGTATTGCCATCTTTCCAGCTTCTATCATCAGTGGTTTGTTTTGTTTTGTTTTGTTTGCCATTTGCTGTCTAGCCCTTAAAATAAAAATTCCAGCCCTCTGTTAGAGCAACACTTTGCTCCTAGGATCAATTTCTGTATACAGCAGGATGCAGTTTCAAACAATCCCCATATCTCAAGGGCTTAACATTTTCAAAGGATTATTTCTCACTCACACTATAAGACCACTGTGTTGTTAAGAATTCGTGGTTTATACTTGGTTCCCCAAATGACGAGGGGTCCAGCTAGATGTAAACTTCAGTTATTGCTACTGAGAAAAGAGCTGCCTTCAGTACTTACTTCTCTTTGGCAGTTAAGGGTGTCTAATGGTGCCTGGGTGGCTCAGTTAGTTAAGCATCTGATTCTTGACTTCAGGCTCATGGGTTCAAGCCCTGTGGAGACTACTTAAATAAGAAAAAAAAAAAAAGAAAAAAAAGAAGAAAGTTTCTACCTAGAGGTGACATATGCCACTTACACGCACATTTTAATTGGTCAAAGCACTCAGTGCGGGCAGAAAGTGCAACCCTTTCCTGTGTCTGGAAGGCAAAAAACTGGAGTATTTGTGAAGCCCTAACACCAGATTTCCCAATCCCTCCTACTACCAATTCACCTACTAATCACAGAAGACTGTCTCTCTTATATTTTTTTTAAAGCTAAGCCTTTGGGAAATATGATCCCAAGATGCTTCCCATAAGAAGCATACAAACTGTGTCACTAGAGAATAAATAAAATGGGGAAAGAGAAATTAATATAAACATCACATTACTTGATTTTAATATTTTTTAACTTTTTATTGAGTATAGTTCATACACACTGTTATGTAGTTTTAGGTGCATATTTCTCATTTGATAATGTCTTTGTTTATGTATATATTGGCTCCAGATACAAGTGAGTGGAAATGTTTTTCATGGCCCCTCGAGAAAACAGAAACAGTATATGGAATTAACCTAGGATTTAAATTCTTAGATCTTTGTTCTTTTCAATTATCAAAAGGGCTGGGAAAGTGATTTTGTAAGGGAAATTCTATAAATATTCTTCCCTCTCCTGTTTAGTATTTTTTAAAAGTATTTTATTACTTATTTGAGAGATGGCAAGAGAGAGCAGGAGCATGGAGGAGAGAGAGAAGGAGGCTGTCCGCTGAGCAGGGAAACTGACCCTAGGATCCCAGAATTGTGACCTGAGCTGAAGGCAGCCACTTAACTGACTGAGCCACCCAGGTGCTCCCATTTAGTATTTTCATATACAAAGACAATTTAGTCTCACCCCCCAGCTTCATCTTGGTACAATTATAGATAGAAATAAGAACCATTTTCTTCAACGTAGATACATCTATCACTAGGAACCAAAGAACTCAGCCACATGGTTGCAAAGGAAATCGTTTCTGACAGATATTTGTGAGTTAAAGCAGCTACATGTACGTAAAAGGTAAGTTTACTAGAACAAAATTGCATGTTGTACTGTTGAAACTGCTGCACATAATCACACTGCAACTTAAGAAAGCTTTCCTTTGTAAAATTTCTTCTCCAGCATAGGTTTCACACTAATCTCTCTTCCCTTAACTGAAGCAACCACCAAAAGAAAATAGCTCTTTTTTTGAGCAGGTAATACACAGTGTGTAAATACTATCTTTTGTTTCATTTGAAACCTTGCCAATGATTTCTGTATGTTATCTCTTAGAGCTAAGAAAACAAATGTCCTTTATACTTACTAAATCTCTTTTATCCAAAAAGTATGAACAAAACAGAAAATTGTGTTGCTTCCCACATTATTTCCGTATTCAACTTTTTGCATCAGATTTTCCTTTTTTAAAACCATGAGAACTGCTGACAAGATAATCTAACTGTTTAGAAATGGATGAAATAGGAAAAATATTTTTAGAGTAGCATTTAAATTTTCCTCTAGTTATTTTATGTTCTTTATAATTTGAAATACTACTTTTGAAATATAACAATAAAAAAACCCCTCTCCTAAATATATTATTAAATTGATAATTTACAAAAATGACTACAAGAGTAAGTGTGAATTTATTGGACTGAATTGTTCTACATTTAAGAGTATTATCTATTTGCTGGTGACTAATTAAGTTACTCTTATAATATTTAAAATATTATTTAGGTTATCAATTGGAACGATGTTATCACATAGGTCAAAAATAAACCCACTTGTATAAAAAGTATGGTAGACGTGAGTAATAATGTTCAAGGAAAACATAATAAATGCTTAAGGAAAAACCCAGTATGGATTTCTCTCCTCTGAAATAGCAATTGCAATTAAGAGTAGCTAATGACAGAAATCAGAGGGGCTTTCAGATTACTATTTGCATGGCTCACTTTCACAAATAGTATAAATGTGACCTGAGTTACCAGCCATATTGAACAACAATCAGCAAGCTGCCTTTGAAGATGCATTAAATAATATAAAAATTTATGTAATCACAGTAAATTAATATTGTTTCAAGACAGTCCATAAATGCTTTTAATATTAACACCTGACTTTTTATTGAATTATGATTCCTAAAACCTCTATAGAGATTCTATAGGGGGAATCACTGTCCAGAATCTCATATTCTTAATACAGCACCATTACCTAAGGAGGGATTAAGGTTAATCATTTGGAAATTTGCACACCGCTGTATCTTTTGTTCTCCTAGAGATAGTCTTGTGTAATGATTCACTACTATTGTGAGCATAGGTCACAATAATAGTGCCTACCTTATAGGGTTGTCAGGATTAAATGAGTAAATAATTAGAATGTTAAATACTTAGCATAGTGCCTGGAGCAAAACATATCCTCAAGAAATATTTTCTATAATCATTATATTGTATATTATTTAGACAAGTTACATGGGGAGCTGACACACAGGGAAAAAAAACACACTTGACTCTTAGAGACAAGGCATAAACATCCACAAAATCGTATTCATTTTTACAACACTATTTGAAATCTACTTTTGCGTACCTTCTAAGAATTGTGTTCAAAATGCCATCTATCTCTACCAATATTTAATTATAGTGTTAAAGCACAAAGATAGCTTCGAGTGTATATTTTGCCCCCTGATTTTTGTAGCTTCGAGTGTATATTTTGCCCCCTGATTTTTGTAGCTTGTATAGGAGAAAAGAAATCAATGCCCAGAATTAAATCCAAGAACAAACAAAAATTTTTTTCCTATCATTTCAAAAGGCAGGGAAGCAGGATGGAATGTACCCAGCACAAATTATCTTCAACCCCAGAACCTCTGGGTGTTGGTACACACCTTTTCATACATCTGGTTGACTCTGTAGTTACACAGCCAGGCAAAAGTCCCCTCCTGGCTGGCTCTTTATTCCTATCTTTTCTGTCTAGACTTGTTCAAATACACATAAATAGTGGTGACTTGATGAAAAATAAACTTCTTTAAGACATGGATTATTTTTTAATTGCAATGATTGGGCCAGAGAGCTAAAGGAAATTACATAAAGAAGAAATGCCAATGAGCCAGATGTGATTTGTAAAGGTTTCCTCTCTGTATAACTTCTTCAGAGTAAAATTATATCCTGTCAAATATACTGGAAACTTAGAATTTATTGGAGACATTTTTATAGCAGATTTCATTGATGAAAATTATAGCTTGTTTTTGCTGAACCAAAAACCTATTTGCCTCTGGTAAAATATGTATTACCATATTAGCAAATGTATCTCTTGTAAATGTGTATATGCAACAATGTGTAAGCAGAAAGTAATTCATAAAATAATTAGGATAATGGTTTTAATCATATTAATGGAAGATAGTATCCACTGGAAATGCTTCTCTACATAGAATTCTATGTATTTTTAAAAAACTACATCCAACTCAAGTCTTTTATGAATCATGCAAGGCAAAAATCAATAAATGAAACAATCTCTTACCAGAATAAAATGATCCTGACATTTCCTTTCTTCCAGAAAGCTCTTGCGGATTTTCCCCAATCAGGATAAGGTTTGTCCTGAAGCATCATATCAGTGACCTGAAGCAACAAAAGGGAATTATTCAGCACTTTCAGAAATCTTACATTTAAGTTCAAATAGTTATATAATTTGCACTTTATCGAGAATAAAATAACGTTCGCATTTTAATGCTAGAATATATGCAGAGATAAAATTAAGAATATACTTCTTTCAATTAAAAATTTTTAGTAGTTCATGACTTTACATAATTAATGAGCATATTTAAGGTGGTTCAACACGTCAACTACTGAGATTCTTTTTAAAAACATCAATCAAATGAGGAATTTGAGAGGTGGGGCGGGGGGGGGGTTGTCGGGGGTAGGGAAAAAAAAATGAAACAAGATAGGACCAGGAAGGGAGACAAACCATTAGAGACTCTTAATCTCAGGAAACAAACTGAGGGTTGCTGAGGGGTGGGAGGGAGCGACAGAGTTGCGTTATGGAAAATTAATTAATTAATTAATTACAGAAATAAACTAATTCAATATAATGATATGTGAAGAAAGTATACTGAAGAACAACATGGATTATATAATTTCTTTTCTAGAAATCTGAAAATTAGCAGTGTATATAAACAATTAAAGGAATAAAAAATTAAAGGAATATGCATAAAAAATAAAAACATCAAGATTACCTTATAGAAGAAGGCATCTTTAAAATACTAATAACCTCTTCATAGAAACAAAACATATATAATAAATAAAATACCATAGTTATTATTTATTGTCTAAATCAGAAACTTCAAACTCCAAGTATTTTTCTCTGTCTACATTTTTACCTAAATCGCTAGTCAAAATATTATCTTCCCCTCTCTTTTTTTCTTTTTGTAGTGTGAGGTACAGGACTTGACCCAGTTTTACAGAATATTTAATAGACTTGCATTTCTCCACCCCCACACCGTTTGCAGTTCTGTCCACTTCCAAAAATATTCTACCTCTCTTTCTCGGGTACACGATTCTGCTCACCTTCTGAGGTCTAGACAGTCACATCACATTGTGATGTCTTCACTGTCCCCTCCAAACATAGATTTGGATCCCTTCTTCTTGTGTGGCTCACTGTTTTCCATCTTCTATTTTATTTACTAGGTACGTTTGTTCTCTCTCCACTAGGCTTTAAAATCCTTGAAGGTGAAGATTTTCTCTATATCCCTTTCAATGTCTAAGGTTCTTTTATAATATTTGCTTTGGGACGCCTGGGTGGCTCAGTTGGTTGAGCAACTGCCTTCGGCTCAGGGCATGATCCCGGAGATCCGGGATCGAGTCCCACATCGGGCTCCCTGCTCTGCGGGAAGCCTGCTTCTCCCTCTCTCACTCCCCCTGCTTGTGTTCCCTCTCTGGCTGTGTTTCTCTCTGTCAAATAAATAAAATCTTTAAAAAAAAAAAAA
>PITA01026503.1:0-22502 GCA_004023965.1 Spilogale gracilis
ATTTTGACAATGTTTATTCTTCCGATCCATGAGCATGGAATGCTCTTCCATCTTTTTGTGTCTTCTTCAATTTCTTTCATGAGTGTTCTGTAGTTCCTCAAGTACAGATCCTTGACTTCTTTGGTTAGGTTTATTCCTAAGTATCTTATAGTTTTTGGTGCTATAGTAAATGGAATCAATTCTCTGATTTCCCTTTCTAATTTTTCGTTGTTAGTGTATAAGAATGCAACTGATTTCTGTGCATTGATTTTGTATCCTGCCACATTACCAAATTGTTGTATGAGATCTAGTAGTTTGGGGGTAGAGTCTTTTGGGTTTTCCACATATAGTATCATGTCATCTGCAAAGAGAGAGAGTTTGACTTCCTCTTTGCCGAGCTCGATACCTTTTATTTCTTTCTGTTGTCTGATTGCTGTTGCTAGGACTTCTAACACTATGTTGAATAGTAGTGGTCAGAGTGGGCATCATTGCCTTGTTCCTGATCTCAGAGGAAAGGCTGTCAGTTTTTCCCCATTGAGGATGATATTCGCCACTGTGAAGAGTTTTGGTCAAGAAAGGATGCTGTACTTTGTTGAATGCTTTTTTAGCATCTATTGAGAGACTCATATGGTTCTTGTTCTTTCTTTTATTAATGTACTGTATCACAGTAGTTGATTTGCTGATGTTGAACCAACCTTGCCGCCCAGGAATAAATCCCACTTGGTTGTGAATAATCCTTTCAGTGTACTGTTGGATCCTATTGGTTAGTGTTTTCAGTGAGAATTTTTGCATCCGTGCTCATCAAGGGTATTGGTCTGTAATTCTCCTTTTTGATGGGGTCTTTGGTTTTGGGAACAAGGTAATGCTGGCCTCAATTAAATGAGTCTGGATATTTTCCTTCTGTTTCTAGTTTTTGGAACAGTTTCAGGATAATAGGTATTAATTCTTTTTTTTTTTTTTTTAAAGATTTTATTTATTTATTTGACAGAGAGAAACAGCTAGAGAGGGAACACAAGCAGGGGGAGTGAGAGAGGGAGAAGCAGGCTTCCTGCCGAGCAGTGAGCCCGATGTGGGGCTCCATCCCAGGTCTCCAGGATCATGATCTGAGCTGAAGGCAGTGGCTTAACCAACTGAGCCACCCAGGCACCCCAATTCTTTTTTTCTTTTAAAGATTTTATTTATTTATTTGACAGAGAGAGATCACAAGTAGGCAGAGAGGCAGGCAGAGAGAGAGGAGGAAGCAGGCTCCCTGCTGAGCAGAGAGCCCAATGCGGGCCTCAATCCCAGGACCCTGAGATCATGACTTGAGCCGAAGGTAGAGGCTTTAACCCACTGAGCCACCCAGGTGCCCTAATTCTTCTTTAAATGTTTGGTAGAATTCCCCTGGGAAGCCGTCTGGCACTGAGTTCTTGTTTGTTGGGAGATTTTTGATGACTGCTTCAATCTCCTTACTGCTCTGGGTCTGTTCAGGTTCTCTATTTCTATCTGGTTCCGTTTTGGTAGTTTATATGTCTCTAGGAATGCATCCATTTCTTCCAGATTGTCAAATTTGCTGGTGTATAGTTGCTCATAATATGTTCTTATAATTGTATTTCTTTGGTATTGGTTGTGATCTCTCCTCTTTCATTCATGATTTTATTAATTGGGCCCTTTCTCTTTTCTTTTTGATAAGTTTTGCCAGGGGGTTTATCAATCTTGTTAATTCTCTCAAAGAACCAGCTCCTAGTTTCATTGATTTGTACTATTGTTCTTTTGGTTTCCATTTCATTGATTTCTGCTCTGATCTTTATTATTTCTCTTCTGCTGGGCTTAGGCTTTCTTTGCTATTCTTTCTCTATCTCCTTTAGGTGTTGGCTTATGTTGTGTACCTGAGACCTTTCTTGTTTCTTGAGAAAGGCTTGTATTGCTATATACTTTCCTCTCAGGACCGCCTTTGCTGTATTCTAAAGATTTTGAACAGTTGTGTTTTTGTTTTCATTTGTCTCCATGATTTTAAAAAATTCATCTTTAATTTCCTGGTTGACCCATTCATTCTTTAGTAAGATGATCATTAGCCTCCATGTATTTGAGTTCTTTCCAACTTTCCTCTTGTGGTTACGTTCTAGTGTCAAAGCATTGAGATCTGAAAATATGCAAGGAATGATCCCAAACTTTTGGTATCAGTTAAGACCTGATTTGTGACCCAGGATATGATCTATTCTGGAGAATGTTCCATGTGCACTAGAGAAGAATGTGTATTGTGTTGCTTTGCAATGGAATGTTCTGAATATATCTGTGATGTCCATCTGGTCCAGTGTGTCATTGAAAGCCTTTATTTCCTTGTGGTACTTTTGCTTAGATGATCTGTCCATTTCAGTGAGGTGGTTGTTAAATCTGGTGGTGTCTTTGGATCTAAAATGAGTTTCTTGAAGACAGAATATCAATGGGTCTTGTTTTTTTATCCATTCTGATACCCTGTGTTTCTGATTGGGGCATTTAGTCCATTTACATTCAGGTAACTATTGAAAGATATGAGTTTAGTTCCATTGGATTACCTATAAGGTGACTGTTACTGTATATTGTCTCTGTTCCTTTCTGGTCTGTTTTTTTAGGCTTTTGCTTTGCTTAGAGGACCCCTTTCAATATTTCCTGTAGGGCTGGTTTGGTGTTTGCAAATTCTTTTAGTTTTTGTTTGTCCTGGAAGCTTTTTATCTCTCCTTCTATTTTCAATGACAGTATAGCTGGATATAGTATACTTGGCTGCATATTTTTCTCATTTAGTGCTCTGAATATATCATGCCAGTCCTTTCTGGCCTGCTAGGTCTCTGTGGATGGGTCTGCTGTGAAGCTAGTATTTCTACCACTGTATGTTACACTCTTCTCCCAAACTGCTTTCAGGATTTTCTCTTTGTCACTCAGACTTGTAAGTTATACTATTAGATAATGGGTTGTGGACCTATTTTTATTGATTTTGAGGGAAGTTCTCTGTGCCTCTTGAATTTTGGTGCTTGTTCATATCACCAAAATAGGGAAATTCTGCTATAATTTGCTTCAATATACCTTCTGTCCCTCTCCTCTTTCTTCTTCTTCTGGGATACCAATTATTCTAATATTGTTTTGCCTTAGGGTATCACTTATCTCTTGAATTCTCCCCTTCTGGTCCAGTAGTTTTTTGTCTCTCTTTTTCTTAGCTTCTTTATTTTCCTACGTTTGGTCTTCTAGATCACTAATTCTCTCTTCTGCCTCACTTATCCTAGCAGTAAGAGCCTCCATTTTTTATTGAACCTCATTAATAGCTTTTTAAAAATTTCAACTTGGTTCAATTGTAGTTCTTTTATTTTCCCAGGAAAGGATTTTATTTCTCCAGAAAGGGATTCTGTAATATCTTCCATGCTTTTTTTGAGCCCAGCTAGCACCTTGATCATCATCATTCTTAACTCTAGTTCTGACATATTATTAGTGACCCTATTGATTAGGTACCTAGTCATCAGTCCTGCCTCTTGTTCTTTTTTTTTTGAGGTGAGTTTTTCTTCCTTATCATTTTATCCAGATAAGAATAGATGAATGAGAGAACAGAATACTAAAAAAGTAGCGATGACCCCAGAAAAATATACACTAACCAAATCAGAAGAGACCCAAAACCGGGGTGGGGGGGGGAAGAAAAAAAATCTGTATCTATATCTATATATCTGTATCTACCTATATCTATCTGTCTCTCTCTCTATATATATATATGATTATATTGGTGAATAGAACAGAGCCACATACTTGATTTTGGGTGTATTTCAGTCTTTTAGAAGAAACTGCCTCCCCAAATTTTAAAGAAATAAAAAATTATGTGTGTACAAAAATAAGAGTATACACTATGAAGGGGTGGAATATGACTGTAAAGAGGAAAATTAAAGAAGATTCTAAAAATGGAATTGATAAGATAGGAAGTTGGTTTAAAAAAGAAAAAGAAAAAAGAGAGAGAATGTGATGAGGCTGGAGACTAGGACAAAGCCAAGCAGTAGATTTAGGGTATATTTTGGTCTATTAGAAGAAACTGTATCCCAAAATTTTAAAGAAAGAAAAATCTGTATATATACACAAAAAATGAGCTTAAATATAATAAAGGGATAGAATATGACTATAACAATCAAAATTTAAAAAAATTAAAGATTTTATTTATTTATTTGACAGAGAGAGAGAGATCACAAGCAGGCAGAGAGAGCAGAGGAAACAGGCTCACTGCTGAGAAGAGAGCCCTATGCAGGCCTCGATCCCAGGACTGTGAGATCGTGACCTGAGTTGAAGGCAGAGGCTTTAATCCACTAAGCCACTCAGGTGCCCCCCCCCATTTTTTTTTTTAACAATTTTATTTATTTGACAGAGAGAAACACAGCTAGAGAGGGAACACAAGTAGGGGGAGGGAGAGAGGGAGCAGCAGGCTTCCCACCAAGCACGGAGCCCAATGCAGGGCTCAATCTTGGGACTCCAGGATCATGACTGGGGCTGAAGGCACACAATTACTGAGCCACCCAGGTATCCCAAAAATAGGTTTTTAAAAATGGTATAAGATAAAATAGTTTAAAAAGTTAAAATAGGAAAGAGAAAAAATTAAGAAAAGAGAATAGGGAAAAAATAAAATTAAAAAAAATTTAACTTTGAAAGAATAGAGACTCATGGGGAAAAAGCCATGAAATGTATGCTCTTCATTCCACTAGCTCTGGAGTTCCGCAGTTCTTATTGATTGGTGAACTTCGTCTTGTCTGGATGTTCTTGGTGATTTTCTGCGGGAGGGGCCTGTTGTAGTGATTCTCAAATGTCTTTGCCAGAGGTAGAACTGTTCCACCCTTGCCAGGGGCCAGGCTAAGCAATCGGCTCAGGTTCGCTGTCAGTAGCTTTTGTTCCCTGAATGCTTTCCGTACAGCTTTGGAGGTGGGGAATGAAGATGGCGGCCTCTCAGTCTTCCACCCAGTGGAGCCCAGAGCTTGGGTCCCCACTTCTCAGCATGTCCCCAGAGTAGAGCAGTCAATCATGCTTATCTGCCTGGTGTCTGGCCGTACTCTGTGCTCACCCAGTCTGAGACTGAGCGTTTTTATCTCTGGCACTTGGCCCCATTTAAAGACTCCAAACCTAGCAGATTACTGCAGCCCGTTCCTGAGCTGCTCCTCCCAGTGGAGGAAGGAGGGTGTCTCCCGGGATCTGCCATTTGTGGGGTCCCTGCTCGAAGAGCAGTGGCTCCACTGTGCCTTGGATCACAGTTTAAGGTAAGCCGGAGCTGAGAGCCTACTCCTCAGCTCTGTGTGTGTAGCTGGCCTCCCTGCTCCAGCTTTGCAATGCTCAGGCACTCGGGTCCTTCTGTGACCCTGCAGGTCCTGAGACCACATTGTCCTGGTGAGGGCTCCACCCCCCCCCCTTAGTGTCTGGGGTGACATTCCTCAGTGGAGCCAACTTCTAAGGGTTCTGATTTTGTGCTCTGCTGCTCTTCTCCTGGCGGGTAGCCGGCCCCTCCCCACATGTCTGTCTTCCCAAATGTTGCCTCAAATTCACTTCTCCGCTCAACCTACCTTCCAGAAAGTGGTCGCTTTTCTGTTTCTAGAATTGTTGCTCTTCTTCTTTTTAATCTCTTGTTGAGTTTGTAGGTTTTCTGACTGGTTTGATAATTATCTAGCTGAACTCCTGGGACTTGATGATAATCTAGGTCTCCTATTCCTCTGCCGTCTTGTTCCTCCCCCTAGCATATAGGTTTTTTATTCTCACTTTCTTCACTTGGATAAATAATTCTAAGGTCTCTTGTTGTTTTCATTTTCTCCCTTAATGATAGACCTAATGGTATCCACCTTGCAGAAATCAGTAGGAATTAACTGTGGATAGTCCCAGGACTCTTTAGAAAAGAGTTCTATATTTTCCTAGAAAATGACTTTTGCACTGAATCTGAAATAAATAGAATCCAGGTCAACTTTACTTAATGCTTATTTTCTAAGACATTAGCCGGTAGAGGGTTAGGACTCTAACTGGGTGAAGTATTCAGCATACTGTTCTTGTGTCCACCCAACTACGGGCTTCCCAACTGAATTTTTCTCTTTTGCCTGGATATTTGGAGTTGTTTAGATGTAGTCTGTGAGTGCTCAGGAAATGCTGACTTAATATATTTCATGAATGAGTCATTCATCATCACATGTTCCTGAGAGGTAGGTAAGATACTGCCACCCTCACCTGCCCATTTTTATTTGATAAATGCTAATTGATATTATCTGACTTTCAAATGAATTATAAGAAGGTACATTTGTTATGTCCCTTCTTATTAATTTTGGTTGAATAGTTTTGACTTTCACCTAACCCTCATAAATAGCTAATATCTGGTTGTATTATGTTTGTATCATGCCTCAGCACTGTTTAGAATAATATAAAGGAAAGCTGCCTTCCCTAAAGAGGGAGAGGAAAGGAAAACCTAAGTCAGTAGAAAAAAGATAAAAGAAGAATGAATATAATGACAATACCGAGAGTCATCAGTCCTTAAAAATAATAAGCCCCTCTAAATAAAAGTTTTCTCTGGAGAACAGTCTGAGGTCTTATATATTTTCTATTAAAATACAGGTTATTTAAAATTTTGACATGAGTATTTAATTTTAATTATAGTCATTTTTTAAAAAAGATTTTATTTTTAAGTAATCTCTACACTCAGCATGAGGCTTGAACTCATAATTTTGAGATCAAGAGTCTCATGCTCTACCAACCATGCCAGCCAGGCACACCTTAAATATGGTCATTTTTAAATGAATGTGTACAAATACATAATGTGAAACAATGTGTTTTTGTATATGAATAAATTTCTTGATGATTTGTAGACAATAATGTTTTAAGAAAACAAATATTCTCACCTTACGAATTGTTTCAGTGTATTAGTCATTTAGCTCAAAACCAGTTATTGGACTTAAAAATTAAAAATATGCTTTGTAGAGTAAATGATTCTCATTCCCATAATGGTTGTATAGCCTTAGTCTTTCAGGCTTTTTTCTACTTAACAGCAAATCAATTGAAAATAAAGTAAGTGTTGATAGTACCAAACCAATTCACCATAATTATTTGTGAAGAAGAAGTTGGCTACTTTCTCATTTACTCAAGACCTGTTTCAGGGATAGGAATTACATAAGGAAACGGAATTAGCTTTTGCTTGTATTTCTTAGTTGCACTGTGGTCTTAGCTTTGTTAATGGCTCTCTTCTCTCAACTGTTATAAAAGAAGAGGAGTAACCATGCGGCCAGTGGGGAAAATGGCAGGCTACCCAGAGCTCTCTATATAGAATAACTTGGGAATTCAGATGACAGGAAGTCTTGACATGAAATTTAGTTCAGAAGGCACTCTGAAAATCACTCTCAAAAGGCACTGTGTCAATCAATCTTTTCCACTAAGTCTACAATTTTGTTTTAAAGGAGTAGTCAAGGCACATCTTAAATTTCTACCAAAACATAAGTCAGTGACTTGAGACAGTTTATGCCAAAAATATCACTAACATCAAATTGCCCTGTAAAGGAAGGTAAAAGAGTGAAAACTGTGAGGAATGGAAGCACAGAAAACAGATCATCACACTACCATTTTCCCCAGTGTCCTAAACTGTGATAAGTACCTGACCTTCGCTGTGTCTCAATTTCTAGCCTCTGAGCCAAGTTAGTACCACCTGGTGTGATTTGAAATGACCCCCAAAAGAGCTGGTGATGCCTCACAATAAATTGTGAAAGACGTTCTATTTAGCAGGTATTATCCCTCTCCAAGTCAAAAAGGCTATTATATTTTTTCCCAGTTCATTTTACCCCCTTCATTTCTGACATTAACTCAGAGTATCTTTGTCCATTAAAGGATCTGTTTCTGCTTTATTCATTCCAGCTTTTCCCTTGACTGTGGGATGTAACAGTCAAGCTCTGTTCTTATAAAGGAGTTTTATCATAGACAAAATATCATGGATTATTTGGCCACTTGGTTTTTCAGGTGCACGGGGTATTACAAAAACACTGCCACTGGAGCTCTGTTGCTAAGATTTTTATTTTATATCTGTCCATAAGTTCTGTTTCAAATCTGATCCTGGAATTTCAAAGGACAAGTGAAGGGAAGTAAAAAGCAAAGAGGGAAGATTATTTATTATTTATTTATTTATTTTTTAAAGATTTTATTTATTTGACAGAGAGAAATACAGCCAGAGGGGGAACACAAACAGGGGGAGTGAGAGAGGGAGAAGCAGGCTTCCTGCCGAGCAGGGAGACCGATGTGGGGCTCGATCCCAGAACTCTGGGATCATGACCTGAGCCGAAGTCAGTCGCTTAACCAACTGAGCCACCCAGGCGCCCCTAAAGAGGGAAGATTATTGATATGAGTTTCTATCAGCACTCTTTCCTAAATCCTAGCTACTCAAGGTTATTATAATTTCAAGAGACAGTAAAAGCTGCAGAACACCGTTTTGTTCTATAGGTTGGTCTTGCTGATGATAATGTGCTGATTGGCGAGAGCCCAGAAAGATGCCTTCCTTGACCCCTGTCCAACTCTATGGAAGTCAGGGGTATAAGTTGATATGAGAGGACTCCGGTGAAAAAACTTAGGGAAGCCGGGCGCCTGAGTGGCTCAGTCATTAGGCATCTGCCTCCCGGAGTCCTGGGACTGAGCCCTGGATTGGACTCCCTGCTTGGCAGGAGACCCTCTCTCGCTCCCCCTGCTTGTGTTCCCTCTCTGGCTGTGTTTCTCTCTGTCAAATAAACAAATAAAATCTTTAAACAACAATAACAACAACAACAACAACAACAACAAAAACCTGAGGGAAGCATCAGGGGAATTGGTTTAGAAATTTCCAGTCACTTTGTCTCTAGGTTGAGCAGCCTGGCTTTAGGAGTGCACAGTAGCACTAGAAAGGACAATATTTTAAAAACACCATGATGATCTTGCTCTGGAATCCAGTAAGGCCTCTGCTATATTCTAAAGGAACCAGAAAAAAAATTCCCAATTCAAATATAAGATGAGAAGGATATCTCTAAGAAAATGAAATAATCTGGTTATTCCAGGGGATGAATGAGACTGGGAGATTACAGAGGGTCTGGGGGGAGACTGAGAGTCTTTCATGTGAATAGAAGTCTGGTTTCAAGTGTATGATGACCTTTTAAGATGCCCTTTATACTTTTCTAGGGACTTTGGTCTAGGGAAAAGACACATGCAAACTCCTTTTCTGCCTACCTAAAGAGGGTACATTAAGGCTTTTTTTTTTTAAACCTAAATATACCATAAGACTAAAGGAGGTGGTTGGCCAGTACCTGGGATTGCCTAGGTTACTTCAAGAGAAAATAGATGAGAAAATGAGGAGAAATAAAAAGTACCAGAAGTAAGAAATAGTGACTTCGTTTTTTCAAATCTATTCCCCGATCAGTTTTCACATCTCTCATAGAAGAGATGCCTCTTCCTATTCATGATACTTAGTGAGAGTATTGTGATATTTATCAATTGCTTATGAGGAAAGAGTGACAAATATTACATAAAGCAACACTATTTTATTTGTGTATCTTTAAGTGGAGAGTAATTTATGTATTCACAAGTGGCTTTATGGTATCTAGTCCAGCTGCTTAGGCAGGCCAAACTGAAATAATTTATCTCAAAATATCCTGTTGCTTCATACTGGCACATCAATAGAGAAAGTTCTCTAATATTCATTTTGATATAAAATTAGTTTAGGGGAAATTTCCTGGACAGATTGTAGTCTTATATAGCAGAGCTGAAATTTAATGATTTCAACACAGTTGTCTTCAGTGCCAACATAAACGAAGGATAAATTATATCTAATCAGTAAAATATGTTTAATACATGACCTACAGGTTGTGGGAACCAACTAATACTTGTAAGCATAGTATCTAAATTCTTAAGTGGAGGGCATTGTAGAAGTTGCATTATAGTATATTGGGTTCAAGTTAAAAACAGTTCTAAGTTCTATAGTACCTGCAAGAAGAGGAAATGAAAAAGAAAAAAAAGACATTTTTAGTTAGGCTAATACTTTCTATCCCGAAATGTAACTTGGATGTTATAAAGAAGAATTAAACAGTTGGAAAACAATTAATAAAGCTAGTATTGAAGAGATTGACACAGACTCGTCCCCCCGCCCCCCTTTCTCTGAAGGCTAACCTCCAAACAAAATCTTAGGCTGAAGTTTTCAATGTCTGCTGCGGACAATTGCCACTTTCCAAGTACAGACTGCCAAGTGCACAAAGAGCAAAGTTTAGTCAAAGTTCAATTTCAGGTCATCCACCCTGGAACCATCAATCTGGGCAACCTCTGGGTAACCTCTTCCAAGCTTGTGGACTGGAGCGGGATCCTTTGCAGCCTCATTAGAGCATGCAACGATTAATTTGTGTTAAATAGGAAATTAAACAGTCATGTACAGTGTAGAGTGGAGGTCAAAAAGTGGATCTTGAGGTGCATTCACAATTTCTGTTTGGGAGTCCTCTCAGGCTGGCAGGGAGGTGGGGCAGACTCAGAAGAGAAATAATTGTGTAGGACAAACATTACAAAACCACCATTACAAAAAGCATACATAAATAGGAGAGAAATTTGACCTGAGAATAAATCACTGGTGTTTTTAATGTTGCTTGGACATGCCTGTCTTTCAGAAGACAGGGTGAGAACTGAGGCAAAAATGACTTCACAAATCTGGTGTATTAATCCAGAAAACTCACCGTTGTCCTTGAACTTACTTCTGATTGTAGCCTAGCCTTGTATTCATGAACTAGAGACTGTCATGAGAAAATGAAAGGTCTAATGTGGAATTCTATTGAGTGAATGCTGTTTGTGAATTCATGGTGAATCGAACCATTGTCTTCCAAGATACCATTTTGACATAATTAGATCAGTTGAATATTAGCAGTAGCAATGCAATGCACACAGGAAATTTTGAAAAATAAAATCCTGCTCATTTCCTAGCAATAGAAGAATTCAAAGTTTTCAGCTATTATTTTTTCCAAACACTGTGGTATCACCCTCCCTCCCTCCTTTCCTTCCTTCCTTCCTTCCTTCCTTCCTTCCTTCCTTCCTTCCTTCCTTCCTTCCTTCCTTTTTTCCTCTATCATCTATCTATATCTATCATCTATCTATTATCTATCTGTCTATCTGTCTATCTATCTATCTATCTATCTATCTATCATCTCTATATTATCTATTCTATCATCATCATTGATCTGGAATTTTACTATGAATTTGATTACTTGAAGGTTAATTTTTATATTAGTAAAATAGGAATTAAAATACCATGGCATTCTATGTTGTATGGATGTGATCAGATTTATAAAGGCTTTCATTCTCTTTATGTTTTCTGATGAACTTAGAACAATATGTCTATAGTGGCAAATTATAGATCAAGTAAAATAGTATGCCACATGTGATGAGTAAAATTTAAATAATGAAATGTAAATACAGGTGGTTAAAAGAGGAATTGTTTGAAGTTCAATATTTTTACAAGAGTTATTTAAATATTCCCCATTTTGCTTAATGAGAGTTATACACTTTTTCCTCTTTGCCTCTGTGAAACTTTATTCTTTCTTTATCCTTGTACTCTCTTGTGTTATGTTTTATGTGATGGTTTCTCCTAAGGTATTTTTGAAAGTAAGTGATGAGTATAAAAGCTACTTTGAGATCTCTAAGACAACTTCAATGTGACATAAAAAAAATCTGATTTTTAAGGAATGGTTACAGAGTGACAGTTATTGTAATATTACCATAGTTTAGTGTACATCTTCATAATTGAAGAGAATATGGAATTTGAATTGGAGGTTAGTGGAAATAAAGATTTAATTTTTCCTATGCAAATTCACACCTGCTTTGTTAAGAATCTCTGTTATAGACTATAAAGAAGGGAAAAAGGCAAGGATAGAATCCTTAGGCATTCTAGTATTTAAGGGTTGAGTAGAGGGGATATAAAAGAGGCTGGGAAGAAATGGCCAAAGAGGTAGAAAGGGAATTGTGAGAGCTATTAATTAAGCTAAAGAATGGGAGCACCCAAATTTAAGTAAAAAGGCCAAGAGAAATCCGTATTAGAAAGAGTTTGTAGGATCTGATCAACAGAAACCTTTGCTTGAATGACTTCTGACTTTTATGGCAGCCATTAGCCTTATAGAGGTTCGGGAGGAGTAAGTTATTTTTTTCCTCTAGCTCATCAGACCATCAAGTTTGGATTTGTAGAGCTTAGATACCAAATCCTATAATACAAAAGATAACCTTGAGGCCTTTTCTGGCCATAAAAATATCAGTCTCATAAAATGATTAAAAGTGATAATGTTCAGTCTATAAATTAATCAGGGGAAATGGGAACATAAATTTTAGCAACTTTGTGTCATGAGTTTGTGTAAAGGATTTTGTTAGAAGAAATAGACTTAAGACCATGTGACATGTGAACTGTGTTTCCAGATAAGGAGATGGCTGAGCAAATGAATCCTTGTTTAATCACCTGTTCTATTTTTTATGATTTAATATATGAATCTCTTTTACATGATTACATTTTAGATTTGATTGATTTTGGTTTTTAATTGTTAAATATGGAATTGATTAGACTTAGTTTTATGGGAATATAATTGGATGTAAATTAGGCTTTGGTAAAATTTAAGTTGAAAATATATTAGGCAAATTCCTTAACCTTTTCTTTTTTTGCCTCAGTTTCTTCATTTGTAAAATTAAAGCATTGGACTAGATGACCTTGAAGGTCCTTATGAGATCAAATAGTTGAAGACTCCTGTTTTATGTAGAGGAGATAACTATGTAGTTAATCACAACCTTCATTTTTCAAGTGATTATTTTGGCTTCTGAAAGCTTATGAGAAATCCCTTCACTTAGGACTATTTGTATCCATTATCTAGACATTGTCCTCATATAGATGGGGGCTAGTAATCATGTCAGTGATAACATGGAAAATGGTGTCTTTCTTTCCCATAGCCAAATTTTAAACATAAAGGATGACAGGCTCTAAGCCACCAGTGCTGTCTGTCTGACCCACCTATATTAAATTATTACAAAATCATAGTCTTTTTTAGAATTGCTTCAAGTCTTGAGAAAATGCCTACCAGGTCACATGGCTAGCAGGCAGAGCTGCTTCCCAGCAGCCTGATGCCATGATGTGGAGTTCTTTCCCGTTGTCCTTCCCCTGCAGTCAAAGCTGGCTGCCTTTCATGCCATTTAGTAAAATCAACAGAGTGTGATATGTGCTACCTCCAGAACCTGAAGAGGTATACCAGGCATCATTCTTTCTTAGTTGTAGGAATACCAGGATATAATAATTTGTGTCTTATTTTTGAGGGACTGTTCTGGCATATCAAAGATCACTTCGCTGTTATGTGAGGTCCCTGAATCTTTGTAAAGTTTTCCTAGACTCTCTGGAGCATATCTCACCAAGACCTCCCAAATACTTGTCAGTTCTTACTCATCTGGTCTGAATAACATGATGTCATCAATATGGTAGGTAATTGTGATGTTTTGTGTAATGTACAGATGGTCCAGGTGATTCATTTGACCTATATTGTAACAGAAGCTGCAGAGTGAATGTAACTTTGGGTTGAGACAAATGTGTACGGTTGTCCGTCTCACGTGAATATAAACTACTTAAAAAAAAAGACTTTATTATATTTATTTGACAGAGAGAAACACAGCCAGAGAGGGAACACAAACAGGGGGAGTGAGAGAGGGAGAAGCAGGCTTCCCGCTGAGCAGGGAGCTGGATCCGGGGCTCGATCCTGGGACTCCAGGATCATGACCCGCGCCGAAGACAGACGCTTAACAACTGAGCCACCCAGGTGCCCCAATATAAACTACTTGTGATCCTTTCTCCTGATACGAGTAGAAAAGAGCCCATTTGTCAGATAGCTTGTACCTGAGGCCATATTAATCTGCTGTAAATATACCATATCTGGCACATAGTTGTAATTGATTAAATTTGTGGTTGTCAACTGTCATGGTAGGATCCAACTGGCCCTGTATGGTTCATTCGGGCTATGATATATTTAAGTAGGGTAGTATGGTGACTACTACCTCTGCATTCTTTAGTGCTATAAGGATGGCACTAACCTCTGCCGCTACCACCAAGATGAAATACTATTTTTAGGTGTGCAAGGGAAATTTCAGAAGTTTACATTAGGCTATCTCTACTATGATAGCTTTTACCCTATATGCTAAGGACCAGTTGTGGAGGTTCTGCAGACTACCAAGCATGTCCATTTCAATTACTGATCTGGTGACCAAGGCAATGACCACCATGGAATTAATGGACATGCTGTAAGCCAGAGTTGGGCCAGTACTATACTTAGTACCTGGCTCCCGTACATCTCCACTCTAATAGAGGGCCACTATGAGTCTTTGGGCCTCTGATTATCAATGTTTGTTAATTAATTACTTTTATTTTTTATTTATTTATTTATTTGACAGAGAGAGAGAGAGAGAGAGAGAGAGAGATCACAAGTAGGCAGAGAGGCAGGCAGAGAGAGAGGAGGAAGGAGGCTCCCTGCTGAGCAGAGAGCCTGATGCGGGCCTCCCTCCCAGGACCATACTGAGCCGAAGGCAGAGGCTTAATCCACTGAGCCACCCAGGCGCCCAATTACTTTTATTTTAATTCCAGTACAGTTAACATACAGCGTTATAGTAGCTACAGGTATACAGTACAGTGATTGAGCAATTCTGTATTACTCAGTGCTCATCAAGATAAGTGTACTGTTTAATCTCCATCACATATTTCACCCATCCTCCATCCACCTCCCTCTGGTAACCATCTGTTTGTTCTCTGTAGTTCAGAGTGTTTTTGATTTGTCTCTCTTTTTCTTTTGTTTCTTTTTTTATTTCAAGTTTTTATTTAAAGTCTAGTTAGTTATGGTAAAATTGGTTTCAGGTGTAGAATTTAGTGATTCATCACTTAAATAGAATGCCCAGTGCTCCTCACAGGTGTCCTTAATACCCATCACCCATTTAGCCCATCCACCTGTCCACCTACCCTCCAGCAACCCTCTGTTTGTTCTCTATAGTTACAAGTCTTTTTTATGGTTTGCCTGCCTCTTTTTTTCTTCTTTCCCCTGTGTTCATCTGTTTTGTTTCTTAAATTCCATTTATGAGTAAAGTCATATGGTATTTGTCTTTTTCTGACTTATTTTGCTAAGCATTATACTCTGTAGGTCCATCCATGTTGTTGCAAATGGCAAAATTTCATTCTTTTTTATGCTTAAATAATATTCATTGTGTGTGCATATATATATTTCTATAAACATTGTGTGGATATATATAGTAAATAATATTCATTGTATTTCTATACATATATGTATACACACACATATGTGTATATGAAGAAATCTTCTTTATCCATATATCATTTGATGACCATTTGGGCTGCTTCCATAATTTGGCTATTGAAAATAATACTGCAATGAACATAGGGATACATATATCCTTTCCAATTAGTGTTTTTGTATTAAATTTGTAGATTGCTTTGGGTGGTATGGGCATTTTAACAATATTTGTTCTTCCAATCCAGGAGCATGGCATATCTTTCCATTTGTTGATGTTGTCTTCCGTTTCTTTCATCATTATTTTATAGTTTTCAGAGTATAGGTCTTTCACCTTCTTGGTTAAATTTACTCCTAACTATTGTATTGTTTTTGGTACAGTTGTAAATGGGATTTTCTTTTTCTTTTTCTTTTTCTTTTTCTTTTTCTTTCCTTCCTTCCTTCCTTCCTTCCCTCCCTACCTCCCTTCTTCCTTCCTTCCTTCCCTCCCTCCCTCCCTTCCTCCCCCCCTTTCTTCCTTTCTTTTTTGTAAATGGGATTGTTTTCTTAATTTCTCTTTCTGTTGCCTTATTATTTGTGTATAAAAACGCAATGAATTTCTGTACATCGATTTTGTATCCTGTGACCTTACTGAGTTCATTTATTAGGTCTAGTAGTTCTTTTTAATGGGGTCTTTAAGGTTTTCTATATATAGTGTTATGTCATCTGCAAATAGTGAGAGTTTTACTTCTTCCTTCATCCAATTTGGATGCCTTTTATTCCTTTTTCATTCTGATTGCTGCAGCTAGGACTTCAAATACTGTGTTGAATAAAAGTTGTGAGAGTATACAACCTTGTCTTGTTCCTGACCTTATGGGTAAAGTTCTCAGTTTTTACCCACTGAGTATGATGTTAGCTGTAGATTTATCATATGTGACCTTTAATTATGTTGAGGTATGTTCCCTCCAAACTTACTTTGTTGAGAGTTTTTATCATGAATAGATGTTGTACTTTGTTAAATGCTTTTTCTGCATCTATTGAAATTACCATGATTTTTATCTTTTCTGTTATTGATGCGATGTATCCTGTTATTGATTTGCAAATATTTAACCACTCTTGCATCCTGGAAATAAATATCACTTGGTCCTGGTGAATAATTTTTTAAATGTATTGTTGGATTCAGTTTGCTGATATTTTGTTGAGGATTTTTGTATCTACATTCATCGGAGATGATGGCCTGTAGTTCTCTTTTTTGTAATGTCTTTATCTGGTTTTGGTATCAGAGTAATGCTCACTTCGCAGAATGAATTTGGAAGTTTTTCTTCCTCTTCTTTTTTTTGGCAATAGTTTGAGAAGAATAGATATTAGCTTTTCTTATCCAGTGTTAATTTTAGATTTAAAAAGTGTTAGTGTTCCTCTTTTCCAAGTTAATGATTATCTGAGGAAATGGCTCTAGGCCATTTTAAGCAAGGACTATCATATATACTTGCTGTGTTGTTGCAGGGTTTTTCACCTAGGGACTCACCATCTCTTTGAGTCACTGGATTTTAGGTCTAAGAACTGGATCAGGTTTGCAAAGTGGGCTTTTTACTGAGGCAGCTGCCCTAAACTTCTTGATTATTCACCCTTGATTTTTTTCTTTATTGTTGCATAATGCACTTAAATACTTGTTGGGTGCCCATCTCTTTCTCTTAGGAATTCTGTGTTCTTTGAATCCTCTCCATAGTTCCTGAGGAGCAATTACCCACTCATAACGATAATAGCCTCCACCTTGCTTCAGATGGTTCAGCATCAACACCCTTGACCTCTATTACTATTTCTTTTATCCCTAGCCAACTCTTTCATGTCTCTTGCTTTCTGTAATATTTCCCGCCATTAGCCGTGGCCTACAGAGAACAGCCACCATTGGGTTCTCAGTGATTCTGGTGCCTTCTAACCAGTACATTCCTTAGTTATGTTCTCTGAGCTCTTCCATGGAATATAGTCTACTGATGGGTTTCTAGCCCTTTGTAGTAGATATACTATAGAATGCCCACTTCCCTGAAGATCTTCTCTTCCACATCTAGCATTTCTGCTTCTCTTTGGTGGAGATCATAACCTTTTTTAGACTTCTAAGAGCTATCCAGGGCATGTTTGCATTGTTACCAGGTCCCTGCTAGGATGTTAAATCATGCATCATGGGAGAATGCTTCCACATAAACAAACTTTCCTTTATGCAATTTCTGCTTTATGTATCCTTGATCCAGCACCATCAGGGTCTAGTCCTACTTTCTTGGCTCCCACTGGTATGTATTTTCTTTTTTTTTATTTTTTTTTATTTTTTTTTGGTATGTATTTTCTAGGCTCTGTAACTTCTTTAGTATATTTTTTCCTTTTCTCCTTTAATAGGCCCAGAACTTTCCTGGTCAGGTTATGTCGGGACTTGATCCTAACAATTGGTTTGGTAACTAGAGAAGGAAGTGGAGGTGGATTCTGAGAAGGGTACCTGGTATCTTTCAAAGAGGAGGCTCTGCATTAACTGCAAGAAAGGAGGGAACACTAGCCTTCAATACTTGGGCAGGTCCAGAGGTTTCAGTGAAACTTACGGTTTCTAAATTTTTAAGTGCATCCAAATGTTCTCATCCCATTTTTCATGGTCCTTTTCCTTCCTCACCAGAGCTCCAATCTTACAATAACAGACCTATTGAGGCCAAGAATTCAGCATTTTCTGGAAATATGCTATGTCATAGATACTGGGTCTGATACTTTGCTTTTCCTGCTCTTTGGCTGCAAAAGAGTAGAGTTCCATTGTGTGGTGCCAAAGAGGCCCTATGGCTTTCACATTTTGCTTTCAACTAATGGTTAGTTATCTTTAGCCTTTCAGTATAAGCAGTATTGCTATACCTTCCAGATTTCTGAAATACCTGAGATATTGCTGATATCAATGCATTTCTGTCCACCCGTTTGCTCTTGGTGAGAGTTATAACAATGGAACTGTTACAGTATGCTAGGGGCTCTCAGTAATCTACCTTGCCCCAGTGATGGCTTCACATTACCAACTGGCTAATGGGTGAGCCAGTTCCAACATTACATTCTGGACTCTACTTCCTAGGATTATTCTTGGTACAGTCTCTTAAGTCAAATTCCCTGAAAAAAATACCCTGAGACAGACTTGTCTGTTATCAGGAGGTTTATTGGGTATGAGATAGGTAAAGGAGTAAAGAAAGCAGGGTTGGAGAAAAGGAGAGTTGAATGGTGATGCAGGTGCAAGAAAAGCCTCAGCTGATCATACAAGGGATTCTAGAGCTGGGATGGCCTCTAAGAACTGTCTCAATTTGAGGCAGGGAAAACAAAATTTGAATCCTCACATAAAGCAGTCACTAAATGGAGGTTATCCTTAAAGATGGAGTGAAACTTTGGACAGATGGCTTTCTTCTATCAAAGGCCAAAGAAGGAAACTTGACTGTAAACAGTCAGTAGCCAACATTTGGCAGATATAGAAATAAATGTCATGATCCTGTATGGGGATCTTGGCAACACACCACAGTATTTGCTATAGATGTCACAGTAAATGGTGTTTTAGCGTTCTTTGAGTTTGTCTCTGATTTGTGCCATTTTAAAGATACTTTTTTAAAATCATTTTTAAGTTTTTATTTACATTCCAGTAATATTAGTTTCAAGTAGACAGTTGTGATTCAATACCAGGTGCTCATCACAGTAATGCCCTCCTTAATCCCCATCACCCATTTCACCTACCTTCCTTCTGATAACTGTCTGTTTTTTTATAGTTAAGTCTGTGTCTTGGCTGTCTCTATTTCTCTCTCTTTTTTCCCTTTGCTTGTTTGGTTTCTTGAATTTCACAAGTGAGTAAAATCATATGGTATCTGTCTTTCTCTGATTGACTTACCTCACTTAGCATTTTACTCCCTAGCTCCATGCCATAGTGTTGCAGATGGCAAGATTTCATTCCTTTTTATGGCTGAGTAATATTTCCTTATATACATATGTATATATATATACATGCCACATCTTCCTTATCTATTTACTAGTTAATGGACATTTGCGCTCTTTCCATAATTTGGCTATTGAAGATAATGCTGCTATAACCATTGGGCATTTTTATTATTTTTAAATTTTATTTTAAGTAACCTCTACCCCCAACATGGGGCTACAACTCATGACCTGGATATCAAGAGTCACATGTTCTACTGACTGAGCTAACCAGGTGCCCCTGTTTCCTCTTCTGGTAGTATTGTTAAAAAGAAGTGTTCTTATTTATGCAAGAAGTGACCTCATCTAAAAACCCAAAAACCTACAGACTTTCTAATTTCTACATTTCTAATCATTTTTCCTTCTGATTTTTAAATTGAATTTTCTTAAAATTTGTGGTAATTAGAGAAATTAATATGGTTTTGTAGTACCTTAATAAAAGTAAGTCAGCAAAAAGTCCATATCAAAAACACTGGTTGCTTAGAGCGTACCATACTTCCTGTTTAAAAATGCTGTGGTTTGCTACCATATTCTTCTCCAGGAAGACTCTTCCTACCCCCCAATCAGGATCAGGGCTTGCTTCATTCCAGTTGCTGAGAGTGTTGGTTGCTGTAGCTCACACATTCCCTTTGTAGTTCCCTCTACAGCAATTGCCCTTGGCCAAAGGAAGCCACTTTGCAAATGGTTATGCCCTGGCCTCAATTCCATGGCACCCTCATCCCTTGATTGGACCACATGGGATGCAAGAGTTTGGTCCCCTTGCCTCAATTTAGGACAACTTGGAAGGACCATTGCAGCTAGAGTTCACCACAAGAAATGCTAATTCTGCTTTCCCTTTTTCTTTATGTGTATTGTACCTGAGAGCATTTTCTGATAAATTTCCCATAGGCAAATATCCATCTCAAATCTGTTTCTAGAAAACCCAACCTGAGAAAACATTCTATTTGTCACTTGATTATGAGAGAAAAGGAAATCAGTCCTCCAAATAATAATGATAAAACAAAGTAGATACAGAATGTATTGTGTTCTAAAATCTAATTTTCAAAGGCAGGAGTCACATTTCCTATTAAGCATACCGACATGAAAATGTATTTAAATTGATTATTCGGACTAAATTTTTAGTGCCTCCTATCCAGTTGTAATTAGCAATTTGTTAGTTATAATCAGCAAATTTCAATTACTTTTCTTTTTCTCTTCACATATGGTTCCAGATAATAACTCAGGGAATCGTCTTTCACTAAAATGAGTTTTGTCAGAAAGAGTGGGGAAAAGACATTTCAAGATTTTGAGGGAACTATGTTATTGCCAACCCTAAGAAACAAGGAAAATTAAAAAAAAATATTCTCAGAAACAAAAATTAGAATCACCGTGGCAAATTTAATGCCTCTGACCATCACTTGTCCGTTTTGTAAAACAGAGACGATGCCGACACTTTTCGCGTAAACTTTGGTTTGATGTTCATTCAGCCTAGACTTCACTTAAAACCATTTTGAAGCTATATTGTAGATTTCTGTAGCAGACAGCATGGCTGAGTAGATGTTCAGAGAACACTTTTCAGGGAAGGACATTTAAAATACTGGATAAAATATTTTGAAAACCTGTATTTTTAAATGCATGGCTAATTTGGGAGCTGAAAGGAAAATCTTCAGAAATCAAAATGAGAAAGCATAAATCTAGATATACAAGCAAGTACAGTATTGGGCATTTGCTGGGAGGGGAGGGAAGGGAAGGGAATAGTATTTGCATTCCACAGATAGCCTACCTGAATTTGTTCACACTGCATGAATGTGGAAAATGCAACAAAGCTTGATGCAAGATCACATCAGAGATTCTGCACAAAATTGCTACAGCTGTCACAGGCCACAAGAACAACCTTTTCTCCCTAGAGTGCTTAGACATGAATGTGACACCAGTCCAATGTGCCTGCTATACTCAGGAATGTGTATTACGATTTCTAAATGGTCAGCAAGTGAGGAGCAAGTGCCTCCTACCGGTAGTTCCCCCTAGGAGCTTCACCATATACAAAAGTCAATTCCAGTCAGCTAAAGGACATCAGTGTGAAAGGCAAGTCTTCAATACTTTTAGAAGTAAATATATAATATTTTTGTAGGAATGGATTCTTAATCCTCAATATCATAAAACATGAAGAAAAAGTGATAAATATGGTAACATTAATTTATCAAAAATTCCCCCGAACAGAGGAAATGTCTAGTTACAAACTGGGAGAAAATATTTGCAACATATATAATCAATAAGAATAGTGTCCAGTACCTTAAAAAAAACCCTGTAAACTAGTGAAAAAAAAGTAAACAATTTGCTAGAAGAGAAGGTAAAAGATGTTAACAGACATTTCACAGGAGAGGAAAAAGAAATAACAATAAACTTATGCAAAGTTGTTCAACTTCGTTAGTAATTAGGGATGTGCCAAGTTAAACCACAGTGAGATACATTTTACATCTATTATATGGGTAAAACTTAAAGCATTGTAATGCCAAGATTTGATGAAGATGTAATAGTCTGCATAATAATTTTAGAAAATACCTTAGCATGAAGCTGATATACTTCATACACCCTTCACGATTTCCACAACCCATCGGTTTTATATGTACACTTTATAATTTCTAATTAGAAGTCCTGATGTGATTGGAAGAGTGATTTATACCTCTCTTCCCAGGATAATTTTAATAGCATCTCTTTGCTTTCCCCAAGTTTTTCTAGCTTGATAAAATTTATTGTTATCATCATACTTAAAGTACATATATGATTTATTTAATGAATCCCTATTAACAGAGATTAGGTTTTGGCAATTTTTACCTCATTCTGCACCATCATTTTTTCCTTCTAAAGTATGTAGGCAGTATGAAGCAATGAAATTCAACTTCTAGATTTGGTCCACCACCAGTAGGATACGCATGGTTCTCCCATGGGGTCTGCTTAAGTCAGGCTAAACCCTCGAAAGACAGTACCACCTGATGGCTAACAGGGGATCATCTGTCTAGCTGTTCTTTTTGATTCTTTATTCATCTCTTGGTGATCATATAAATCCCTTTTTGTTTTTCAATTAACATCCTAAAACATTTTTTTTTTCCTTGAGAGATACACATTTTGCCCAGATTTCCTTAGAAATATTTTAGAGGAGGCGGCGCCTGGGTGGCTCAGTTGGTTAAGCCACTGCCTTCGGCTCAGGTCATGATCCCGGAGACCCGGGATCGAGCCCCACATCGGGCTTCCTGCTCAGCAGGAAGCCTGCTTCTCCCTCTCTCACTCCCCCTGCTTGTGTTCCCTCTCTGGCTGTGTTTCTCTCTGTCAAATAAATAAAATCTTTAAAAAAAAAAA
>PITA01026504.1:0-22508 GCA_004023965.1 Spilogale gracilis
CCTTCTTTTCACTACTTCCGTATCTTTGGGGTAAATGCCCAGTAGTGCAATTGCAGGGTCATAGGGTAGCTCTATCTTTAATTTTTTAAGGAATCTCCACACTGTTTTCCAAAGCGTCTGCACCAGTTTACATTCCCACCAACAGTGTAAGAGGGTTCCCCTTTCTCCGCAGCCTCTCCAACACTTGTTGTTTTCTGTCCTGTTAATTTTGAAGGCCATCCTTTTTTAACATTTTAATTGAGTTTCTTGCAAGGTATACTCTTAACGGAGCTCGCAATCCTATGCCAGTTCCTCTTCGATTTTCTTTTTCTGGATCCAAGATATCTGAAAATCTCTGCAGTGCTGATTTCTGTTATGGCCCTTCCACAGGGCTTTGAGGCAGCTGGCCGGAGCCAAGCCAGCAAGCCACAGGCAAGCAAGAACTCGCTTGACTCACTGTGCTGGCCAGCAGCATGGCCCTTACCTAGCTCTGTTTTCAGGCTCACGGCCAGGGCCGTGGCTCACTCCATCAGCCAGAACCTTCTACCCCCTTCCAGGATGAGTGGTCAGGCAACTGAGGGAACACCTACATCCTCTTTGGAGAACCCCGGGTTTCTCAGCCTCGGCACTCACTGATGTTTGGGCCAAATCATTTTTTTTCCCAATCGTGGCAACATGTACGTCACCAGGAAGTCACGGTACAACTCAGTGACTTTAAAACACTTACGCTGTATGCAACTGTCAGCACCGTCTGTGTCCACACTTCTCTGTCTTCCCAAGCTGAAACCCCGTCCCTATTAAACACAGACACCCTCATTCCCCTCCCCCAGCCTGACAGCCACTACCCTATCTTCAGTCTCTGTGTTTGATTGCTCTAGGGACCTCATGTGAGTGGGGTCATGCAGGATTTGTCCTTGTCATCACTCAACATGATGTCCTCGAGGTTCGCCCATGCCACAGCATGCGTCACAATTCCCTTCCTTTTCAAGGCCAAATAATATTCCATGGTCTGTGTAGAATGTATCCATCTTGCTTATCTGTTCATCTGTCAGTGGACAGCTGCGGTGCTTCCACCTTTTAGCCATTGTGAATAATGCTGCTGTGAACATGAACTCCTACCAGCTGCCCCAAATATCTGCATGAGCGTCGTGGGGGGCCGCCGTGGGATATTTAGCAGCATCCTTCCCATGCGTGTGCCGGCCGCATCCCAATGTGTCTCCAGGCATTGCCCTGTGCCATCCTGCTTGAGAACCACTGTACCAGACAGGGATTCCTTTTCACTTGCTGAAGTTTCCTTTTCCTGGGAGTGACCTGTCTCACCCTCCAGAGGGGCTGCTCCCGGTGCTTCAGTTCACAGGCGCTCGGCCATGCCACCTAAGGCCCAGGAGGTCGTGGGCAAGTGGCTCAGCCTCTGCACCCCGGTTTTCTCATCCATAAAGTGGAGCCTACGATGAGGATAACAGCCTCTTCTCACAAATGTGCGTGAGTGACGGTGTGCGGAGGACTTGTGGTTGAGCCAGACACGATTCAGAATTGCATCAGGCGGTGTTCATATTATTTTTATTGAAAGGACTCAAGCAGGGGTATGCTCCTAATAGGTAACATCCCTAGAGATAGGTGGGCCAGGGTCTTGGAGACCCCTCCTGTGGTTAAGCCTTGAGATGCTGGATCACAGAGGGGCGTCTGGGGACCCTGACTAGAGGTGGACATGCAGAGGGTTAGCGCGACAGCCTGGGGGGGCTGGACATAATGGCCTACCTCAGGCCCGCAGATTGAAGAGCTACCACACCCATCCCTCTGGGGGACTATCTGGCTGCTGGCAGACCTGTCACCCAAGTCTTCCTCTATGAATCACTAGGTCACCAAAATGCCTCTTATCTCCCCTTTTGCCCCAGGTGGTGGGGTCCCAGGCGAGAATCCTGTACTCAGACCAGAAAGGCCGTGTGGCCATCGCTGTGGCCTTCAACCAAGCCATCGCCCGTGGGAAGATTAAGGTGACTCGTCCTGGAAAGCAGACTGGAGGCCTCCCCTAGTCTCCTTCCCGTCATTGCTGGCATGGGATTGTGTCTGTGCCAGGTGGGGGGCGAATAACTGGAGACCAAGAGTGATGAGGCCTGTCCTCACACCCAGCCTCTGACATGCTCCCTGCTGCGCGACTTTGGGCAAGTCAGGAACTCTCTCTGAGCCTCAGGTGCCATTTTCTGTGAGAAGAGAGCAATGTTGACCCCAAAGCCTAGGTATGAGGGTCGGGCAAGTTATCTTTCTTGAATTGTCTTTTTTCTTTTTTTTAAAGATTTCATTTACTTATTTGACAGAGTGAAACACAGCCGGAGAGGGAACACAAGCAGGGGGAGTGAGAGAGGGAGAAGCAGGCTTCCCGCCGGGCAGGAAGCCCGATGTGGGGCTTGATCCCCGGTCTCCGGGATCATGACCTGAGCCGAAGGCAGTTGCTTAACCAACTGAGCCACCCAGGCGCCCCGTCTTTTTTTTTTTTTAATCATCTTTTTATAAACCATGACGAACTTCCTTGGCTTTCCCCCATTTTCCTCCCAGTCAGCTGGCCCACCATGGAGAACATGGAGCTATGGGGACACTCATTTAGAAGGCTGTCTTACTCCTGTTCCCTAGGCTCATGATGCAGAGTTCTTGCTGGCGTCCCTGCATTCGGGAATGCCAGTATTAAAGATCAGTTGTGAAAGGGAAGTCAGGTTGATGGACATGACGCCTGTCCTGGTGGGTGGTTCTGGTGGTGGCAAGGACAGAGACCCAGACCATCTCAGGGAGCACTGCCAGAGCTCAGTGTGCTCAGGAGGAGGGCTGGGGCAGCTCCACCAGGACGTCTCTCTAGGCACACTCATGTCCAGGCTGCAGTCAGCCTGTTGGCATGGAGAGCTGGGCTTCTTAGCCATTCATTCCACGTGTTTGATTGAGTGCCTCCTCCATGTTGGGCTTGTTCTGAAGGACTGGGGACCACGTGGTGGAGAACAAAATAGACAGGGTCCCGGCCTCATCCACACACTAGGGAAGGGAAACTGATGATGCAGGATAAAGGCTTAAGCTCAGAGGGAACATCGGATGGTAATGAACATGAGAAGAAAGTGAACGGGGGTGATGGGGTGTGGGTGATGAGGTAGAAGTAGTGGGGAGTGGATGCAGAGGTAGGAATGATTGTTGACTTTAGATGGGGTGGGGGTAACAGGATGCGAGTAAGGGAGGAGGAATGAATGGCGGCTTTAGATGGGGTGGTCAGAACAGGCCTTCTGAGTTGCTGATGTGGAATTGAGACCTGAATATCTGGAAGGTGCTAGGATCTCTGGGGGTTGGCAGTTCAGAGCCAATGTGAAGAACAAGCTTGCCCTGTCAAGAAAAGGAGAAGAGGGCCTTTAAATTCAGAGCAATGGGGAGTTCCCCTTTCAGCAAGATACCTCCTCCTACACAGGGAGCCCATGAAATTCTATGACCACTGGGGAGGGCTGGAAAGACCACATTCATGGGGCCAGCCGTGGTTCCTTTGCGAGACACTCAAGAACGATCCCAGGTTGGTGATGGGAAGAGCTTGCTTGTTGCAGCTGTGGGATGCACTGCCTCCTCCCTCTGAGGACAGCCAAGAGGAAGGGGCACCTGGGCCAGACTCATCCTCACCTCATGCTTGAGGGCATGGAACATGCTCCTCTGCCCTCAGTTCCTTCACCTCTACCATTTAATTGTTCCAGTTAGAACTTGTTTTTTTGTAATGGAACCACCCCGTGCCTGGCACAAGGGAGCCTGCTTGACCTGCCTTTAGCCATGGCCCTACTCAACCTTCCCCATGGCTACACTGTATTCTATCATTGAGGCACAGAGCTGCCGACCTGTCTGGCAGCATGTCACAGACCCCCAAGCAGCCTGAGATCTTTCGGGAACAAGAATTGCCAACACATGCTTTTGAAAAATGCAATGCTCTGTGCTTTCACCATATGAAAAATCTCTGTCCTTACCGAGAATGGCAGCACAGAAAGGATCTTGGGGATTTACTTGTCCAGAAAACCAAGGCCCAGAAGGAAGTGTTCATCCAGTACCCCTTGGCTACCTGCCTGCCCCTTTCCTTAGAGCACAGACTCAGGGGAAAGCCCAGACTCTAGTATACTGTGTGTGGATTTAAATCCCAACCTGTCCACTCACAAGCTCTATGGCATTGGGCAAGTTTCTTCTCCTCACTGAACCTCAGTTGTCCTGTCTATAAAACATGCATAGTAACAGGCAGACGTATCTGGTTAGAGTCGTTGAGACTGCTCAGTGAATCAACAGAGGCACAACACGTGGGTAGCCTATGCATATAGAAAGCACCGAATCTATGGGATCTGTTAGTAGCTACAGGAAACCATCAGAAACATCTATGCTTCTTCTTGTTGAAGAAGGTCTATTTCCAGGGGGAGGGATCTGGAGGGCTTCTGCTGTGTGCCAAGCAGCTCTGGGAGACACTGATGGTTGACATCTCATATCCTTCCCTGCTGCAGGCTCCTGTGGTCCTGAGCCGAGACCACCATGACGTGAGTGGCACAGACAGCCCCTTTAGGGAGACCTCCAACATTTATGACGGCTCTGCCTTCTGTGCAGGTGAGGAAGACAAAAAAATTAAAAAAAATTTTTTTATGTTGGATTTGATTTTGTTTAAACATCAGTTGATTCATTCCATCATAATGATGCAAAAACTGTTCTGGCATCTGAGAGACTTGGCATAGGGCACACAGGGGTTTCTGGGATCTGGGATTTCTGGTTTTAAACTGGGCTAGTGTCAGGCAAAATGGGACATTTAGATGCTGTAGACTCAGGTGTGCATCTGATCCTGTCACTTGCTAAGCAGTCTTAAGCAAGGCACTTATAGTCTCTGAACATTAATTTCTTTATGCATAAAATAGAAATAACAATAGTACCTATTTCAGAGGTGAGATAAATTAATATGTATGCAGCATTAGGTCAGTGTCCTGCAGCCAGCGTTCAGTGAAGGTTATCTGCTGTACCTACTGTTACTGTTCTGCTTCTAAATTTACTACAATTATAATCATCACCCACCAGAGGCTGGTGGGTTCTAGTTCTGGCATAGCTTGCTCATTACCAGTACCTGGGGCTCCTTCCATTATGGATGGGATCCCAAGGAAAGGAGGTAGACACTCAGGAACCCAATCTGTATCACTTTTTTCAAGGAGTTGGTATATTTCAGGTAAGTTATCAAATTTATAAGTACAGAGTTGTATTCCCTTATTTTTTTAATGTCTGTGGGGTCAGTTGTGATGTCTCCTTTGTCATTCCTGATACTGGTCATTTGTGTCTTTTTTTCTTCTTGATTAGTCTGTCTGGAAATTTATCAACTTTATTGATCATCCCCAAAAAAGAAGTTTCTAGTTTCATTCATTTTTTTCTATTGCTTTATTTTTTTACTTCCAAATTAATTGATTTCTGCTCTGATCGTTAGTGTGTCCTACCTTCTACTGGCTTTGGGTTTAACTTGCTCTTCTTTCTCTGGCTTCATAAGGCAGAAGCTAAGGTTACTGATTCAAAACCTTTTTTTTTTTTCCCTAATAGAGGTATTTAGTGCTCTAAATTTCCTTCTAAACACCGCTTTAGCTGCATCCTGCAAATTTTTATGTATTTTCATTTTTTAGTTCAAAATATTTGTTAATTTATCATAAGACTTCCTCTTGGATCCACTGGTTACTTGAAGTATCATTTTTAATTTTAAAAAATTATTTTAGAGAGAGAGTGTGGGAGTCGGGGGAGAAGGGTAGAGAGAGAGAGAGAGAGAGAGAATCTTAAGCAGGCTTCACACTCAGTGTGGAGCTCCAAACAGGGCTCAATCTCATGACCATGAGATCATGACCTAAGCCAAAATCAGGAGTAGGATGCTTCACTGACTGAGCCACCTTGGCACCCCTAGAAGTATCTTTTTTAAGTTCCAAGTTTTAGGAGATTTTTCAGATACCTTTGTTACTGACTTCAGGTTTAATTCCATTATGGTCTGAGGACTTACTTTATATTTGTTCTGTTTTTTCAAATTTGTTAAAGGTTGTTTGGTGGCCAGAAGATGGTCTATCCTGGTGCACTTAAGAAGAACATATATTCTGTGTTATTTGGTGGGTCGGTTGCTAATGCTGTTCTGATCATTTGGATCCTTACTGATTTGGGGCCTAATTATTCTGTAAATTACTGAGAGAGAGTGGGGAAGTCTCTACCCATGTTTGCAGATTTGTCTGTTTCTCCTTTCAGTTCTTAAGCATCTTTGCTCCAAATATTTTGACCTATGCTGTTAGGTGCACACTCATTTCAACTTTCTGATGTCTTGGGGAACTGACATCTTTATCATTATGTAATGTTTCTCTTTGTCCCTAATAATATTCCTTACTCTAAAATTCTCTGATATTCATATCTGTGGCCACTGTAACAAGGTGCCACAAGCTTAATGGCTTAAAATGACACAGATGTATTCTCTCACAGTTCTGAAGGCCGGAAGTCTGAAATCAGATTTGGTAAGCTAAAGCCAAGACGTGGCTGGGCCGTGACATCTTGGGATGCCCTAGAGGAGAATGTTTCCTGGCCTTTATCAGGTTCTAGAGCTACACTTCTTGCATTTCACAGCCCAGTATGAGGAGGAGAGTGTTCTTAGGATTCTCCCTGATTTCTGAGAGCACCCAGCCGTGTTTTTGGAGGAAAAGCCTGCTAGGACATGTACACCCTCTTATATCGGTGTCCTAGAGGACTCAAGGTTTCAGGCAAGCTCATGCTTGTCCTTTGGCAATTTGTTAGACACACATGTAAGGTGACCAGCTTGGGTTCTGTCTCTCCAGGCAAGGGCCTGTCTGCAATGAGCTAGTTGTCCTGGGACCTCAGTTCTCTGATGGCATCAAGGACAGTCATTAATTTGTAGTTTGTCTTCCACCCTTATTTTTGTTGTTGCTGTTGTTTTGTTTAAAAGTAGGGGTGACTTTCTTTGGCGCTATGCCTCTATGAGCTAAACTCAGTGCCACCACCCCTTTAATTCTTTTGTTCTTTCTGCTTCTGGAGCACTTTATCTGGTCTGCAGCGCTGGAGAGTATAACTATGCAGAGGATAACAGTGGGCACATGGGCACTAGTCAGGATTCCAGCTTTGCGTGGCTCTCATTGTCGCTGTTTCTAGAGTCGGTCTTTCAGGCCCCACTCAGCCCACTGCTGCCCTGGTCGGAGCCTGGCCTTGGCTGCTCAGCCTGCCTCAGTCCGGGAATGATGGGAGGTGGCCTCTGTTTCCGCAGACATGGCTGTGCAGAACTTCGTGGGAGATGCCTTTCGGGGTGCCACGTGGGTTGCTCTTCACAATGGCGGTGGTGTTGGCTGGTAAGGTTTTTGGAGAACTGGGTGCTGTGGGTGTGGGCTGGGGTGGAGGTCTCAGGAATTCCCTCGAGGGTCCTGGGTCCTGCCTCCCTGGAGTTCCCTCTGCTGAGGGTTTTGCTGTGATGTGTTCCTTGTGTGAGCTGGAAATCACAGGACATGGCCAAGCCACTCTACCTTTCAGGGTCTCACCTGTCACACTGGACACAAAGGCTATAAGAACCGTCCCTACCCTTATCGTGTCCATTTCCCGTTTGCTTTCACAGATGTTTTCTCCGGAATTCTCAGTGCTGTCCTGGCCCAGGCCTTCTTCACTGATGTGCCCTGGGCAGCTGGGCTGGGAGGCCGGAGACCTGGATTCTGGGCTCTCCTGTGTCCCTGGCTCACAGCTCTGCCTGACAGGCCTGTTTCCAGTCTGTGCCATGAAGAAATTGGGGTTTGTGGGAGGGTCTTATTCTAGCTGACAGTGACAAGTCCATCATGAAGAGGTCTTACTATTATTCTGTACCCCTAATTCTAATATGACCACACCATCAGGCGATTCTTTGACACCCCCTGGGCGTCCACAATTCAGCTCAGTTCTGATATTGTCTGCTCAGAGATATCACCGGAGCCCACAGGGCGAGGGCTCAACCACACGAGGGTGCCAGCTCCTTGGGTGCCGATTGCAAGTTTGGGTTGTCACTTGCCTCTCACTGACAGGCTACAAATCACAGGTTTCCACAGTAGCCTCCCTGAGTTCCATTAATGCACTCGAGCAGCTCACAGAACTCAGGAAACCAGTATTCTCACAGATTAGCAATTTATTACAGATGATATTAAAGGGTATAAGGGAATGGCCCGATGACGAGCTGCACAGGGAGAGGTCCCAAACAAAGGAGCCTCTGTCCACAGCCCTGTGGTACATGGAAGTGCTGCGGCTCCCCAGCGCAGGACCTCTCCAAACCTGTCCTTTTACGTATTAATGGGGGCTTCATTATTTAGTGTGACTGACTAAATCATTCACCCCAGATTCAGTCTCCTGCCCCTTTCCCTTCACTGGAAGTCTCCAGTCCTGTAATGATACAGTTGGTTCCCTTGGAAACTAGCATCCCACCTGGTTCTTTAGATGCGATCCAAAAGTCACCTCATTCACATAACAAAAGACACCTTAACTGCTGTTGGCACTTAAAAAATTCCACGTTTTAGGAGCTCTGTGCTAGGAATGGGGCGAAGACCAACTATAACTCTTACTATAAATCACAATAGCACATCCACAGAGAATGATGAGTGATATTTATTGCACATGGACAGTGTGGCAAGCATTTACTCTTTGAATCTACTCTCTCACCTAATCGTAGGAGAAAATACATTTTACAGATGAGGAAACTGAGGCACCAGGAGGTTAGTGAGCTGCTGCTGTCCCAGCGGCCCCATTCCCAGTCATGGGAAGCTGGCAGGTGTGGGTTCTCACGCCAGGTCGGACTCCTGGCTATCGGGCAGCAGGGGGCGCTGCGGCTTCAGAGAGGAAGGCAGCGTTGGGGCCTGTGTCTCTGAACTGACCTTGGAATCTGTTCTGGCGAGACTGAGCCTGGTGTAGCGCTCCACAGCCACGTCCTTCAGCGCTTGAGCTTCCCAGAGCATTCCGCTGGGCTGGTGGAGGTGTAGCACAGTCAGGCGGCTCTAATTAACGGAAAAAGTGACGGGAGTGTGTGTTCTTTCTGATACATAGGCTGAAGAAAACTGGGACGGAGTGTGCCTGGTGGTGGGGTACCTGGTATTTTGCCACTAGATGCTGAATTGGTGCTGGAGGTGAAGAGAATGAGGTTGGGTAACATGTTCAAGGCCACAAAGCTGGCAGTGGAGCCGGGATCCGAACCTCGATCTGTCCTTTCCCAGGATCCACCTGTCATTGCCAGCTGAGCCACAGGGGCAAGAGGGATCCGAACAGAGCTGGCCTGAGAAAGCATCCATGACACGAGGGCCTCCCGGCAGGACCCCTGCATGGGGAGCTGCCAAGAGAGGGAATGCTCTCTGCCAATTCTCAAGTTGCTCCCACCCTCTGGCTGCCCCCCAGCTCTGTAGACAGGGCTGCACACACCCACCTAATCTAATCCATCAGCTGCTCCCGCAAGGTTTACTGCAAAATCAGCAGGGAAAACAATCTGTACCTCAACCATTCCTACTCCAGGAGGAGCTTTCACTTTCAACCCATTGGCTAATTTTATTCTTTGTTCTACACAAATCCATTTCTAAGTTATAAGCTCCCTCTGCTATTTCTTGATTATGCTTTCAGTATTTATTTGACAGAGAGAGAGAGCAAACAAGAGCAGGGGGGAGGGGCAGTGGGAGAGGGAGAGGCAGGCTCCCCGGTGAGCTGGGAACATGACTTGGGGCTTGATCCCAGGACCCCGATATCATGAACTGAGCCAGAGGCAGCTGCTTAACCATCTGAGCCACCCAGGCGCCCCTGCTTTTAGTTCTTACATTGTCTACCATGTCCCTGTTTTGGAGCACTTCCGTTTCCAAGACAGTCTGCCTCAGCTTCCTCTTCCTCTTCCTCTTCCTCTTCCTCTGCCTCCTTGAAGCCCCTCTTGCTTTGCTTGCTTGGAGTCTGTGCTCATGCTGTCTGTCCAATGGTCCTTGCTGTCTGCTGATGTTTCGAGAGGGCGCCCACAGCCCAGTGTGTGCACAAGGACCTTTGGACCACGGGCTGCAGAGCAGGAGAGCTCAGGGATCTGTCCCTGGTTTTAGGCTGCTGTTCTCTCAGGGAGGGTGTGGCCATTAGCCATTCACTAATCTTCACTGCCAGCCTATGGAGTGGCTGTGCATCTGGCTTCCCGGTGATGCAGCTTCTGCTGGCGTGAGGATCGCTCTGAGGACTTGCAAGGTTCTCGCCCTCTGTGTACTTCTTCAATTTCCTTGGCCCCCACCGCCAGCACAGCGGGTATCTTCAGTGGGTGTTTTTGTTGCACAATTGAAAGCATGGATTCTGAAGTTGATTTCTCTGCACAAGTTAAGCTTCTTGAAGTTTGTTTCTCATCGACAAAATGTTCATCATAATAGCAACCACTTTATAAGCTGGCAGTGAAGATTAAACAGTGATGGCTAATGCTCATAGTATCACGTGCAACATGTACAAGGCCTTCTAGACTGAGATGCTAGCTCATCTCATCGCGGCAACAGTCCCCTGTAAGAAATAGGTGCTACCCACGTAGAAAAATAACTTTTCCCAGGTTTCAAAATCAGGTTCTTTTGCAGGAGGCCTGGCCGGAATGCATGTGCTAACCTTACCCAGTGAGCTACTTGTAAGGGGGCCAGAGCAGGGCGCAGAAGTGGCATGCCTCCCGTAAACCTTAACCTTATCAGGGCATAGCATTTTGGGATTGCAGGTGAAAACTGTGGGCTTTTTAAACCTTGGTAGTGGCATCACATTTCCCTATATAAAAATTCCAATTTGTGTAACCTCAGCACCTTGGATGTCACCACATGGGATGTGCCTGACTGGTAGGCAAGGAGTGACAAATCCTTGTTTTGATTTGACTTGCTTGCTTCCAGTTTTGTGCAATTTTTCTTACTGATTGCATGCTTTTATCTATTCGATGCTTCTCTTGGGTGCACGTCCCTTGTGTTTCAATGTCGTTATAGTATCTGTGCTGGTTGGGTTTTCCAGGACGCAGAAGCTGAGGTGGGAGTAGAGTGTGTAAAAGGCTTACTTGCCACCTGCCAGGGGTAGGGGATTCTGGGGCCAAGAAAGCCCTTGAAGGAAAGCTCTACTTTGGGCAGAAACAGGCAGGCCCTTACCATGGTAGTGCTCAGTCTCTGCCCCGAGAAGGACCTGAAGGAGTTATTGCTTGGGGCTGTGAGCTAACCACATTTCCCACAGCCGGGCTTTCTGGAAGGGTCCCCTGTGCAGGCCTCCTCTCTTCACAGGGAGCTTTATCTTTATCTAGTGACTTTTTATTCTGGCTCTTTTTTTTTTTTTTTAAAGATTTTATTTATTTTAGAGAGAGAGTGTGTGTGTGAGCAGAGAGAGGGGAAAGGGACAGAGTGGGAGGGAGAGGGAAAAGGAAAGGGAGAGAATTCCAGAATCCCAAGCAGACTCCTCAGTCAGTGTGGCTGATGTGGGGTCCCACAACCCCAAGACCATGATCTGAGCCCATACCAAGAGTCGGATGTGTAACCAACTGAGCCACACAGATGCCCCAAGGGCCCTTCATTTTTTAAACATTGCTTTAAAAGACTCCTCGTCCTTTCCCAGTTAAGAAAAAAACATGCTCCTAAACTTTATTTATTTATCATCTACTTTTGAATTTTTCCTTCTTTAGTACACCTGGCACTGTTTTTTCTTTATGTGACGTGACATAGGCTCTACTTTTCTGTTTCTCTCAATGGGACAGATAGTTGTCTCAGCTGCATCTGTGAGCAAGCCCCCCGCGCTCTGCTGATCATGGTGGCTGTTATCGTTCATCTCCCTGGGCTCAGTGTGTGTGAAGCCTGGGCAGGGTCTGCTGAGGCCACTTGGAGCCGAGCAGCTTTGCTCTCTCGCAGTTAGGGCTTTAGGCTCCCAAAACAGAAGATGAAGTTCTCACCTCCAAAATCCCTCTCTGGTCAAGGACACACTGAGGTCCTTGCTCGGTGACACTGGCTGGCATCTGCTTTCCCCTCTGTCACTCAACGTCAGGCCCTGACAGGTGATGACTGATGCTCACCTTGAAGGCACCAGAGGCTGGTGGTCGATGTGATGGGAGCCTACTGGCAGGCACAGCTTGGGGACAGAGGCTGAGGGCAGGACAGAGGCCACTGCCCACTCACAGAGGTGCTTGACTCCCACGCTGGGAGTAGGGAGCACAGCTGGCTCCTGCCGCAGACCTTCTTGGTGGGAACCGGCTGACATTGTCAGTACAGCCCAAATGGGGCAGAGAAGCAGGTAAGCCCTGAAGGATCTGAGACTAGAGAAGCTACGGGTCTCTTTTGGGTGCAGGAAGGAGGAAGAGCAGATTTGCTGGAAGTGGAGACCGAAAGGCCAGTGCTGTGTTCCCAGGGGCTCCTGTTTGGCAGTAAGGCCTCAGCAAATGCCGACAAGTGAGAGGGCATTTCCTACATGTGTAACAGAGGAGGTGGGAGGGATATAATGATGCTAACAGCAGGAAGGGCAGCCAGGCCTTGATCATGATGCTAAGGGTAAGGATGGAGATCCAGGGGTGCCAGGAAGGAGAGGGTCCCCACAGCTGATGGCACAGAACACAGGGAAAATGTGTGGAAAGTCGTACTTCATTAACATGCTTCACTAAGACCCCCACAACACCTGCTGCAGAAATGAATGAACACATGAACGCATCATGTCTGCGAGGGGAGGTAGTCCAAACAGAACTCAGAGAAATCTGGTCATTAGAAAATAAGAGGTACAGAAAATAAAGGAACTTGGCCTTCAGATCAAATTAGCAGGACCCCCCCCCCCAATACACCTAAAGCAAGCTGAAAGAAGAGGCAAAGGAAAGAAAGAGCATAAAGAGAAATCAGGAGGAAGGACCATTGAATTGAGCAGCCCAAGAGTCCCCAAGGAAGCATGCCTATATGGAGTGCCCTCAGAACCATAGAAAAGGTCACCCGTGGGAGGTGACATGGTCGAGGGTCCTGAAGGTAGGTGTGGGATGTACAGAGTAAAGCATGGTGGTGTAAGGTGGGCAGTGCGGAGCCCAGTGATTCCTGCATTCCCTAGGCTGGGGAGAGGGCACGGGCTCCAGGCTGCAGGGGCCAGCCCCCGCCCTCCCACTGCCACCTCCTTGAGCCAGTGCTTCCAAAGAGTTCCCCAGATGTGTGTGCCCTTGTGTCCACTCTAGGCGGGGAAACTTGCACTCTGCAGGCCTGGAAACCTCTTTGTCTTTTACAGGGGTGAGGTGATCAACGGCGGATTTGGCCTTGTGCTGGATGGGACCCAGGAGGCTGAGCAGAAGGCCAAGATGATGCTCAGCTGGGATGTCTCCAACGGAGTAAGTCACATGCTGGCCTTTCCCAGGCCTTCTCTCCAGTGGGGGCTCTGCCTCTCTAGAACGCAGAACCGAGAGAGAGTTCTGCTCCCTTTTTACCCAGTAAATAGTCCAGCCACTCTTGCTTACTGGTGTCTCCTCTCCCATAGCGGCTGGGGCTCTTCCTGTGTCTTTTTGGGCTGTTTCTGAGTCTCCTTTGTGTCTTCTTGCCTCTGCCCTACCCCTTCACTCCAGCCTCAGCCTGTACAGGGCCCCCCTGGCCCTTCCCTTCTGGTGAGGGTACCCCAACTGCTGGTGCTGGGGACCTCCTTTTACAGTGCTTTCTTTCCAGCCTCTCTGAAGGCAGGTCAGAGGGGGCATCCCTGCCAGGCTGAGCTGCCCTCACCCTCGGCTGTGCATGTAGCAGTGTGGCTCTACTGGGTGGGGGGCTCCCTCCCCGTGACCACATCTCAGGCCAAGAGAAAGAGTGGTGAGCACAAATGGGCGGCCAGGTGGTCATGGGGAGGGTGTGAGCTGGCAGGTGTGAGGGGCAAGGGAGGGACTCAGGCTGCAGGGGCCCAGACAGCTGGATGTCAAGTGAAGGGGTGAGCATAAAAGTGGAGGTGGAGATGTCCCTGGAGGGGTGTTAACCATGAGAGGGGGTGGTCTTCATCCTGAAGGCCACGAAGCAGTGAGGGGAAGGACAGGGGAGGCAAGCACGGCAGCAGGGGGGCAGGGAAACCCTGAGGACTGAGGTAGAGAGAAGGAAACCGTCTGGAGAGAGATTCCGAGGCAGAGCTGAGATGGATGTGGCTTCCCCGGGGATGCCCCTGGACACTTGGCCCTCTGCGGAGGCAAGGTCTTTCCTGGGCATGGGCTGGGTCGGGGAGGGGACTGGCCAGTCTCAGGTCAGGGAGGCAGCCAAGAGGGAGGGGGCTCTGCACTAGAGGTGGGGATGGGTCAGACACCCAAGACTGCTGGCCTCACACATAGCACGGAGGGGCCCTGAAGTGGATAAGGGTGGGGATTTGCAGCCCAGCTGCGGTGAGCCCAGAAGGCCCTGTTGGGGAGCTGGTGTTGGCGCCAATGGCTGCCCTGCCCTCGCAGGTGGCTCGGCGCTGTTGGTCTGGGAACCGGAAGGCCTACGACATCATCTGCCAGACGATGCAGGACAACAGGGGCTTGGTGGTGACACTCCCGCACGAGGTGGTGGACGAGCGCGTGCTCCAGAAGGCCCTGCGGCCATGAGGGGAGCCCAAGAGCTGGTCTCGGTTCCCTCATCCCCCTTGGTCCCTGTCCTCACCCTCACAGCCACAGCACACCTGTCACTACACACCTTTGTCTCCGGGGTTAGCAGTTTCCCACACAATAGCCCGGAGGGCGTGGCCCCGGGACCTCCACGGTTCACAAACGAGCCGGCAGCCCAGGCTGGAAGAGATGGGACCGCTTGTACGTGACCCCCGGGAAGTCTGGGAGGGCGGCAGAAGCCTGGTCCAGGGCCAAATCCTCTAGCTTGCCACGGAGTTGACTCCAGGAACTTTTGGGGGCATGCATGCCATAAATATTGGGTGTCAACCAAATCCCTTCAAAACCCATGCCTCTCCTCCTATCAAAGGGGCAGAGTTTCCTTTGGCCTGATTTTTATCAATCATTCTGCCTCCTGTCCACCTTCCATCCATGCATCCAGCTATCTTTCCTTCTGCTGGCCTGTCGAGCTGTCTGTGATGTATTTTCTGCCCCTCTGTGCCTCTAGCCATGGGCCCAAAGGAACACAACCAGGCCCTGGGCTCGAGGGTCCAAGGAGGAAGACAGGGAATAAGGGATTAGGAAAGAAAGGAAAGAAACCATGTAAAGTGTCTTGGGCAGGATGGCCATGGGCTGGTGGGATGGGGGCAGGCAGAGTCCTGCTCTAAGAGGTCAGCGATATTTTGTGGGAAAAGGAGAGAAGAGGGAAGCCCCCGATGGCTGGCATAGCATGCAATGCAAGAAAATGCAGCCCAGTCCCTTTAGAGGGAAGTCCACTCCAGAACCCTGTTTGCAGAGGTCCTGCAGGAGTCCTGTGGGGCCTGAGGCTGCATTCTCGCACCCCGCCTCCAGATCTCTGATCCTGGTAGTGGCTGGACCCAGAGCCCAGGCTCAGATTCAAAGTGCCCAGGTAAAGGGAGTTATGTGACCATGTTTCTCCAGCCCTTCCTTTTGAAGTAGGCACCCTCTGTTTTGAAGGATTCCACTCCTTTTAGGGTTCCCTCATGCCTATTGCCTCAACTCCTGGTTGCCTATTGCCCCTGTCTGGGGTGCGGCAGGATTTGGGTGTGAGTGGCTTTCCCCGTGTGACCACCTAGCCCCTTGAGCTGAGAGCGAGGCAGGAGGAGGACACAAGGTAGCAGTGGGGTGGGGGTGGGAGAAAGGAGGGAGAAGGACCCCCAAAGACAGCACTACCCTCTGATGGCAGAAGAGTACAAGCTGTAGGGAGGACATCTGTCCCATTTGGTTCACACTGTGGGACCCAGGCCAAACGCTTTGCCTTCCTCAGAACAAGCACCTTTGGGGAGGGGACTTCTAGGTCCTCCCTTTAAGGGGTCCTGCCTCACCCTGTTGTGGGACCAGGCCTGGGAGATGGGTTTGGGGGGGCAGGGGGACTGACAGACTGCTTCCTCGTCCTTAGCAACAAATAAGACATCCCCTTTCCCTTGTTTGCAATTAAAGTGTAGTTGATGCATAGTTTATAGAAGTAGTTTCAGATGTACAACACTGATGGACAGCACATTCCCTTTCCTTTGTAATTAATTAGGCTTAGAAATTCATTAGAGATGAAATGCTGGGTGCCTGGGTGGCTCAGTTGGTTAAGTGACTGCCTTCGGTTCAGGTCATGATCCCGGAGACCCCGGATCGAGCCCCACACACATCAGGCTCCCTGCTCAGCGGGAAACCTGCTTCTCCCTCTCTCACTCCCCCTGCTTGTGTTCCCTCTCTGGCTGTGTTTCTCTCTGTCAAATAAATAAAATCTTAAAAAAAAAAATAAATGAAATGCCGAGACTCTGGTAACTTTGATCTGCTTGATTTTGTTAATTTTTTACGGGAGAAGGACTATGGGGACCAAAACTCGCTTTCTGGAGTCCCAGTGTATGGGTGTGTTTCTTTTATAAAATAAAAATTATCCTGGGGCACCTGGGTGGCTCAGTCATTGGCGTCTGCCTTCGGCTCAGGTCATGATCCCAGAGTCCCAGGATCGAGCCCCACATCGGTCTCCCTGCTTGGCGGGAGGCCTGCTTCTCCCTCTCCCACTCCCCCTGCTTGTGTTCCTCTTTAGCTGTGTTTCTCTCTGTCAAATAAATGAATAAAATCTTTAAAAAATTATCCTAAGTTAATAGGTGGATGTGGGGACCTGATAGTCCTTAGCTTTCTCTTAGCCCTGCCTGCCTGCCAGGACCTCAGGAACTTAGGCTTCTCTTAACCTTAGTTTTCTGAGCTGCATAACAGAGTGTAACACCTGCATCTCAGTCAAGGGGGGACCGTGGTTCTGCTTTATTCTTACTCAGGTTATCAAAAGGAGCCAAGTGAGGGATGAATTTCCTGCCCTTCTTCTACTCTATCCACTCCACCTACTGACGTTGAGACATGCTCCCTTCCCTGTCAACATCCAGGGCCATGCAGGGAATCAGGCTGAGGTGCTCCCACCACACTTGCTGACTGTCCAGGTCAGGAGAAGCCTCCATGACATCACTGTGAAAAGCAGGGCACCTCTGACCATGCACCTCCTTCTCTTTATTTCCTAGCCTTAGCTCAGCCCCTCGAGCTTACTGACAAATGGCCCACCCTACACAGAGAATTGAGAAAGTGATGGGGGTGGGTGTCTAAGGAGCCACAGAGAACCTGGCACACTATCCCCTCTACTTCTGCACTTTGCAGGAGGCCAGTCGACCTGGGGTCTGTGTCTTCAACCACTCAAACTGTTTGTCTCCTCCCTAGTGGCCATTTCCTCCTTTTCCCTTACTCACAAAGTCCCAGTTTTGTCTGGGCGGTATTATACACATTACTCCATAGTTGATTTCAGGACTGCTTTGTCCTTAGGAGTGACCATTGTCCTAGTTCTGGCCGTGAGATGACATGGAAGTCTATAGGATAGGACTTCTGGGACAGCTGTTGCTTCTTTAATAAAGTGGACAGGCGAGGCTGGATTGCTTTTTGCCCTTGCCCTCTCCCCCTGCCAGAACCTCAGGTGTGATGGCTGGAAGCCTAGCAGTCCTGCTGGGCCCACAAGGATGGCAGATGCACATGGAGGATGCTTATGGAAAGGAAGAGGTGCCCAGGCTGCCTGCAGCATACGGAGCGGCTGTGCCCGCCCTGCTGGTCCCACTCCAGCCTCCATCATCCTCACCTGTTAAAACCATCCCAGTAGGGCTTCTGCTGTTTGTGGCAAGCTCAGTTCTAAATCCTCCCATGGTCCATCCACAAGCCTCCACAGAAAGCACTCTGGTGCCTATGTCTGTGTGAATATTCCCTGTTCCTTTGGAGAAACAAAGAGGGTATGTTCAATGTTAAGACCAGAACCATCCTTCTTTTCCCATTCAGCACCTTCCTTTAAGGGCAGGCAGGCAGGACTCGATGGCCAGCCTCAGGCCATGGCTCAGGGGGAAGCTGGCCAGGTGCAAGGGCCTCAGATCCCCTCTTGGCTCCACTTGAAGCCATGCCAGTAAGCAGGCTACATCCCTGGGCCACAGAGTGTCAAGCCTGTGGCTGCTGCCACCCGGGAGAAGGGACATCGGACACCCATAGGGCTCAGCAAGGCAGCTCCAGCCTCTGTAGGGTGGGTGGAGCAGGGTGGCTTGTTTGCTGGTGTCTCAGGGAGACACAGGAACTGGGTAATTTTCAAAGGAATTCTGGGTCCAGTTTAGTCTTCTTTTTAAGAAAACGGAGATGTGTGGTCTACTGAGAAATGTTCTCATCAATTGATTAAAATAGAAGCCAGTTGGCCATGACCAGCAAAGGCTTCAGTTGCCTTGAAAATTCACCGTGTGAACGTGTCAGGGTCTCTCCCTGGGTAGCCTCTGCCCTCTGTGCACCTGGAGCTCCCTGGGAATCAGATGCTTTCCTTGCTAGCCAGCCCAGGTCAATTCAGGAGGGGTTAGCTGAGCTCATCAGCTCTGCTGACCCGGGCTTTTGACTAGGTTCCTACAAGGAGGGCAGGGGGCCAGGCTTGACCTGCTGCTGCATTTTGTTTGCCCCCTTTAAAAATGTTTGACTTTAGGGGCACCTGGGTGGCTCAGGCAGTTGGGCATCTCCCTTTGGCTTGGGTTGTGATCCCGGGGTCCTGTGATCAAGCCCCACGTCAGGAACCCTGCTTGGTGGGGAGTCCACTTCTCTCTCTCCCTGCCATACTTGTGCCCTCTCTTGCTATCTCTATGTCTCAAATACATAAAATATTTTTAAAAATGACTTTGTTACCAATTTTTACAAGTTGGAAGATTCCGCTTAGCTATCCAGATTTTCAGTGTGCTTAAAGAAATCAAGGGGTCAGGTGACACTGTGCTCTTACTACCTGTGCATCAGCAATCAGCTGGAGGCTCCTTGGGGTTGGGCTTGTTTTTTCAACTTTGCCACAGTCCCTGCCAGTCCTTAGTGTCCTCCAATGATAAGGTCAAGTGTGCCTGTTGTTCCTTCTTGGGCTTGAGATGCTGGTTTCTTACATTGCCTGCTTCACAGCGTCTGTCACCTACAGGGTCTCTGTTGGGATTCAGATCTCTGCGTGTTATTCTCTAGATAAATGGAACCAATAGGAGATGTAGTGGTACATATGTATATATGTAATCTAGCTCTCTGTAGATGTCTCCATATAGACAAGATTCCTATATATATCATGGCAATCCCATGGAACCATAGAGGCCTGGGAAGGCCAGGTGAGAAATTCAGTTCAAGTCTGTAGGCCTGAGAACCAGGGAAGCAATGGGGTAAATCTCTGCTCAAGAGCGAAAGATGAAATGAGGTGTCCCCACCCAGTAAGACATGAAACAGGGAATCCCTCCTCTGCCTTTTGTTCTGTTCGAACCTCAACAGACTGAGACCGCAAGAGATTGCAGATGCCTACCTACCTGCAGAAGAGCCACCCCTTTAAGTGCTAATCCTGTCTGGAATCACCCACAGGGACATACCCAGAAACAATGTTTAAAATGGCCCACTGAGGGGCGCCTGGGTGGCTCAGTTGGTTGGGCAACTGCCTTCGGCTCAGGTCATGATCCCGGAGACCAGGGATCGAGTCCCGCATCAGGCTCCCTGCTCGGCGGGAAGCCTGCTTCTCCCTCTCTCCCTCCCCCTGCTTGTGTTCCCTCTCTGACTGTGTTTCTCTCTGTCAAATAAATAAAATCTTAAAAATAAATAAATAAATAAAATGGCCCACTGAAATTGATGCGTAGAATTAACCAGCACAGAAATCCCAGATGGAGAAGTTTCCTTTCACTCTCTGATCCTTTGGTTTATAATAAAAAAAATACATATTTAGTCTTTATGCCCATTTCTGGTCCAGAGCTCCTAAAACCCTTGGAATTTCTTAACTGATAAGGCTGTTTTAATTTCTTAACTGATCTTAGGGTCCTGGGATGGAGCCCCACATTAGGCTTCCTACTCAGCAGGTAGTCTGCTTCTCCCTCTGTCCTTCTCCCTGCTTATTCTCTCTCCCTCTCAAATAAATAAAATCATTTTTAAAAAGGTATTTTGAAAAGATTTTATTTAAAATGATTTTATTTATTTGACAGAGAGGAACACAGCTAGAGAGGGAACACAAACAGAGTGAGTGAGGGAACAACAGGCTTCCTGTCAAGCAGGGAGGCCGATGCGGGGCTTGATGCCAGGATTCCAGTATCATGACCCAAGCCAAAGGCAGACACCTAATGACAGAGCCACCCAGGCACCCCTCAAAAACGGTGTTTTGATATTCATAACAAACTTTTTTTTTTTAAGATTTTATTTAGGAGTGATGAGAGGGTTGGAACTTTTCAGTCCTACCCCCAACCTCTGGAAAGAGGAGAGGAGCTAGAGGTAAATCAATCATCAACGGCAATGGTTTGATCAATCTGCCTGAGTATTGAAGCCTCCATAGAAACCCAAATGGACAGGGCTAGGAGAGCTTCTGGGTTGGGGAACACTTGGAGATTTGGGGAGAATGGCATGTTCAGAGAGCATGAAAGCTCTGTGCCCCCTTCCCCATACTTTGTCTTAATCTATCTTTTCTATCTGGCGTTCCCAGAGTTATGTCCTTTTATAAGAAACTGGTAAGCTGGTAAGTAAAATGTCCCTCTGAGGAGCACCTGGGTGGCTCAGTTGGTTAAGTGTCTGCCTTCAACTCAGGTCATGATCCCAGGGTCCTGGGATAGAATCCCACATCGGGCTCCCTGCTCAGTGGGAATCCTGCTTCTTCCTCTCCCTCTGCTCCTCCCCCGGCTTATGCTCACTTGCTCTCTCATTTTGTCTCTCACTCAAATAAAATATTTTTAAAAAGTATTCTTCTAAGTTCTATGAACTACTCTAGCACATGAATCTAACCCAAGGAGGGATCATGGGAGCCTCCAATCTATTGCTGGTTGATCAGAAGCACAGCTGACAACCTGAACTTTAAACTGGTGTGTGTGTGTGTGTGTGTGTGTGTGTGTGTGTGTGTGTGTGTGTTTGCACGCACGCAGTCTCGTAAGACAGAGCCCGTAACCTAGGCAATCTGACCCTATCTCCAGGTAGATAGTGTCAGAATTGGGTTAACTGGTTAGTGGTAATGCAGGCGGCCAGGTCCAAGGACCCAGAGGGCTTCCCACAGGACCAGCCAAGAGGATCCTTGGCTTTGGGTGGGATAGAAATCAAATGCCTGGGGAGGTAGTGAGAACAGAGATTATCACAGACATAGAGAGAGCACATACAGACAGAGCATCTGGGAGACTCAGAAAGGAAAAAAGAGTGAGTCTCATCTTTGCTTGGAGTCTGGGGTTTTTGTTGAGGATTGTGGTTTAACGCGTGTGTCTTCTCGGGCATCCAGGAACTAAGACGAGTGTTGACGTGTCCTCCGTAAGCCACTTCCGCCCTGGAGCCAGGGGTCTTGGTGAGTCAGTGGTCTTGGAAAACATTCACAATGACACCACAGACCACTCCTTAGATGCTACTTTTTGTGCTGGAAGCCTCCCCCAAAATCATTAAGTCCTTGACCTTTACAAGGAGGACCCACATTATATGTTCCATGAAGTGTGTGTAAGGCAGGTTTTTAAGTCCCAGCAAGAACAGAAGCAGGAAAAGGAGCAAAAAAGCAGTTTTTCATGGGGTCCTTTTAGTTTCCCTGTCTCAGTGGTGTTGGAAACAACGCGCATGTTGGAATTCCCAAGTGCAGCCTGTCCCTACCCCTGTAAGAACTCGTGGTGCCCTGCACACAGACGGCGGCAATTCAAACACCACAAGGATGCCACCATCGTGCTCAAAGAGGACTTCTGCTCCCTCTGTTTTGATCACAGTCTGTACTTTCAAATGGATTAAATTCTTCTTTTCATTTTGTCTCTTAATTCAGGCAAAAGACCCTTGCAGCCAAACAACTCTTTTTTTTTTTATTGTTACTTAAAATTTTTTTTCCCAGTGTTCCAAGATTCATTCCCCGTTCCCCACACCCAGTGCTCCACGCTTTAGGTGCCCCCAGTACCCACCACCAGGCTCTCCCATCCCTCCACCCCCCTCCCTCCAAGTCCCTCAGTTTGTTCCTGTGTCCAAAGTCTCTGTTGTTTCGTTTCTCTCCCTGGATTACCCTACTTCCCATTTACTTTCCTTCTCCCACTGTCCTCCGGGTTACCCCTCATGCACCACAAGTAAGTGAAACCATGCGATACTTGACTTCCTCTACTTAGCTTATTTCACTCAGCATAATTTCTTCCAATCCAGTCCATGTTGCTCCAAAAGTTGGATATTCATCCTTTCTGATGGAGGCATAGTATTCCATTGTATATATGTACCCCATCTTCTTTATCCATTCATCTGTTGATGGGCACCTTGGCTCTTTCCACAGTTTGGTGATTGTGGCCATTGCTGCGATGAACATTGGGGTACATATGGCCCTTCTTTTCACTACATCCATATCTTTGGGGTAAATGCCCAGTAGTGCAATTGCAGGGTCATAGGGTAGCTCTATTTTTAATTTTTTAAGGAATCTCCACACTGTTTTCCAAAGCGGCTGCACCAGTTTACATTCCCACCAACAGTGTAAGAGGGTTCCCCTTTCTCC
>PITA01026505.1:6070-22608 GCA_004023965.1 Spilogale gracilis
CGTCCCTCCCTCCTGTTTTGGCAGGATTGGGGGTAGCCTTCTCACTCACTTCACTTTCCTGCCTTAAGTGACCCCTCATGGCTACCATCCATCAGTCTTTTCACTCATCCTAGGTTAGTTTGTCCATTCCCTTTCATACCTTTTCTAGCTCCTTGCCATTCTCTTAAATCCCTTGTTCAACTCTGCCCCAGCTTATTCTCATCATACGACAATTGAAGTTATTAAGCATAAACTGTGTCAACTCCCTGCCTTCTTTATCTACAAGCTTGTCTCCATCCATTCCCATCCTACCTCTCTTTCTAGAGGATGAGATACATTTTCTCAAGATCAACCCTTCTGTTAAGTTTTTTTTTTTCAAGATTAACCCATCTGTTAGGGGTTGAAAGGTGCCCTCCAAAAGGATATGTTGATGTTTTAACCTCTGTTACCCATGAATGTGACCTTGTTGGAAACAGGGTCTTTGTGGATGGAATCAAGTGAAATGAGATCATTAAGAAGAAAGAAATTTGGACACAGACACACACACATGAGAAGAATGCTATGCGAAGCCACAAACACAATATACATGGGTACTAAAGACCAATGGCCACCATCAGAAGCTAGGAAGAGGCAAGGAAAGGTTCTACCCAGAGTCTGAGCAAGCATGACCTACCTTGACATCAGACTTTTAGCCTCCAGAACCTTGAGATAATAAGTTTCTATTGTTTTAGGCCATTTATTTTGTGGCACTTACTACAGCAGTCTTGGGAAACTGATATGTTCTCCATCTCTTCTTTTGAGTCCATCCTTTCCTACTACTTCATGGTCGTTATTCAATCACCCCCTCTTCTCTCTGTCTACTAGCTTCTTCCCCTCAGCCTATCAGGTATTGCCCATCATAAAAATATCCTCCTCAGATCCAGTGTTCTGGTTGAATTACCATCAGTCTTCACCCTCTCCTTCCTACCCAATATCTAAAAAGAGCAATACAGACTCTAGCTTAGTTCACATCTCCTGTTCAATGCATAGTTATGGTAATTGGGCTACTTCATCAGTCTGCTGGAAGTATTTTAGTTAAGTCACAAATAACCTCCTGATTATCAAATCCAATGGATCTTTTTCAATTATTTCATATGGATTTGCATGTTGTTTTGCCAATATTGATTGCTCTCTCTACTTCCTTGGTTTTCATTATATATGAATTTCCTGATTCTTTTCTTTCTTATATTTAGTTTATTCCCTGTTTCCTCATTAGCCTTATGTTCTTCTGCTTACCCTTTAAATCATGCATTTCCTAGGATTCCATCCTTGTCTACCACTTGTATTTTACCCAGTAATTTTGAAAGTGCAAGTTCATCTATTTTCATGATTCCAAATAGCACCAGTGTACTAGCCACTTCCAAACCTTCACCTGTACTGAAGATCCTTCTCTTGATATTCTCCCAGATAGACATGTAACTACTCACCAGTATCACACTCTTAGCCACAAATTCATCCAGCCCCAAACTGAAATGATCAAACTCGCTCCCAACCTTCCTGTGTTTTCTGTCTCTTACTGCTGCTGTTATTCATGAAGCTATCCCAGCTACTGTTTGGAGACTTGACTTTGGTTCCTCCATCACCTTTACATCTACTCCTTCACAAATCCTATCAACTTGATCAATCTGTCCTCATTGCTATCCCCTTGGTCCAGACTCTCATCATCTCTCCTAACTAGTCATTCTGCCTCGTACAAGTTCTTCTTCTTCTTCAAGTCCAAGTCTTTCACACAGAAACCAGATTAATACATCTAAAAGTAATATGACATCATCACTCTTAACTTAAAATTTCCTTCCTCTCTCACCTCTCCAACCATGTTTTTTAATTTTTGCCTTTGGAACATGCAAATGACCATAGTTCTACACCCTGAGATGGCTAATGGTTCTGTAACATTTTAATGTGAGTCCATATCCTCCGGATATTGTCACCTGACTTGTAAGCTGATTAACTTTTTATCTTCCTTTGCATTTAAGCACAGAATGACTTCTGGGAAGAATTCTCTGAATCTCCAAACTGCTTTGTGTAATCCCATCTATTTCCATATTCCCCTCTATAGACCTCTATTATTGCCTCACTGTGTTGTGTATTTAATGATTTACCTATCTGATTCCTGTACTAGACAGAGAACTCCATAATGACAGTAACTGTGTCTGTTTTATCTTTGCATTCCATTACCTGGTACATTGCTGGGGGATGAATAAAGAAGTAACTGAAACATTGGGAATCTCTTATTCTATAGCAGGCAGATGGATAAGCTCTGCTGGGAAGAGAAAGACTTTTTGGTACCTTTCAAGTAACACTGCACAACCTGATTTGTGATCTTTCCTATGAAGGACAGATTATGCAAAATCCAATTACATTTTAGGTTATCTCAACAGCACAGTGAGGAAATGATAAACTTGCGCTTTGTGAGGAACACCCTTTTTCCTTGTGAACATAGAAAAGAACACACCTCTCCCCTTTCTGAATTGTAATATGCTGCTGTTTTTAGAAATGTTATTTTTTAAGAGTAACTTCATTACCAGAGCCTTTGGTTTCACAAGGTCGTCTGTAGCCTGGTGGACAGATTCAAGGCGTAACTCACACTAGGGCACCCTGTCTTGTGCCTGCAGATTTAGGGGAGTGGGGATTATACAGACAAGGGAGTTTGTGTTAATGACACACACAGTTTTAATATTCAGAAAAGGTCAAAAATAAAATCAGATAAAGAATGTATGTAGCAGGTATGCTGAATGAAGATCCTGAAATATTTCATAGTGTAACCTTCTTGAGGAAGAAAAACAGAAGATGAGTTGCCTTGTCCTCCAAACATACCTAATTTTTGACACTCTTCTTGGAAATGAATGTACTTGCCTATACAAGGTCTGAAAGGGTGGCCCAGAATGGTTCTTTTGATCATGGTAGGTCATTTTGTTTAACTTTTTTTTTTAAGATTTTATTTATTTATTTGACAGAGAAAGAGAGAGATCACAAGTAGGCAGAGAAGCAGGCAGGGAGAGAGAGGAGGAAGCAGGTTCCCTGCCGAGCAGAAAGCCTTATGTGGGGCTCGATCCCAGGACCCTGAGATCATGACCTGAGCTGAAGACAGAGGCTTAACCCTCTGAGCCACCCAGGTGCTCCCAATTTGTTTAACTTTTAAAAGTTGCAAAAGAACATAAAAATAAGAATAATGCATAATATATGAATATATAACTTAACAACTAATTATACGTTAAGTACCTCTGAAACCACCTCCCAGGTCAAGAAATAGAATATCAGCTCCTGTTAAGATCCAACTTGTGTTGAAACCCTAACTCCGAGTCCCTGAGAAGGTGACTGTATTTGGAGACAGAGTCTTTACGGGGATGATTAAGGTTAAATGAGGTTGTTAGGGTGGGCCTGAATCCAATATGACTGGTGTCCTTATGTGAGGAGAAAACTGGGATGCACAGAGAGAGAGATACCAAATGTGCTCATGCACAGAGGAAAGACCATGTGAGGACGTCCGGAGAAGACAGCCAGCAGAAATCAAATGTGTCAACAACCTTAATCTTTGACTTCCAGAAATGTGAGAAAATAGATTTCTGTTGTTTAAGTCACCCAGTCTGTGGTATTTTGTTATGCCACCCTAGCAAACTAAGGCAGCACCCCAGAAGGACCCTCCTACCTCAGACATAGTCAGTCGCTTGACTTAAAGTCATTGGTGAACATGTCATCACTTCTCACTGCATCCAAAATATGGCACCTGTTCTCACATCCAAAAGTTTACAGCTTAGTTTTGCTAGTTTTGTAGGTTTTTAAAAAATTAATTTGAATTTGAATGCCCTTAGGCAAAGCATCCATTCTCGAATTCACAATAATCAGTATGTTCTATTGTCTTCCCTGCCTTGTCCTTGAGCATGTGTGTTTGCCACTCTTTGGCCTCATGCCCAGCCTCCTGGAATGTACCACCTTTAATGGTCAATTATCAACTCAAGAGGAACTGAGCCAGTGACTTTGATGATCACATGCCTTCACCCCCACCTGTTACAAGGTGCTAAATGTCAAGTTTTTGGTTTAAAATTACAATTGAAACTGTTTTAAGAAATTTCACGATGACCATTGAAATAAATAGTGTCACCCAGAACTGTCACAACCCAAGACTAAAAATTGCTAGTTTAGTCAGGGTGAGCTTTATTTAAAGAAACAGCAATACAAAAACCATTTTATGCCTTGTATTATTCAAGGTCCTAACAGAAAACAGATGGACAGTCAAGTTAAACTAATTTAGGAAAGTTTATTTACAAAAGAACTCATTAGGAGAACCCCAAGGAATTGTGCAGAGACCCAGGTCTGGTCAAAGAGAGGGATACCAGAAGCCAGAAAGAGAAAAAATTGTCTAGAAAAGATCTCCTTGAGAATGACTTTTGATGAGGGTACCAACCAGCCTGAGGCAAACTGCTCAAGTAGGAAGTGGGAGAGTATCCTCACTTTTCTCTCTCTGATGTCCTTAGTAACTCCCCCTACTACTCCTTGACCTAATCTAACCAGAAGCCCGAGGTTTGGGGACCTACACATGCAGCATAGAGAGGTCTCAAGGCAGAGAACAGAAGGAGGCTAAATCTGGAGGGAGAAATGGAAGATTTCTGACACTTTGCCTTTGAAATGGCAGTATGAGAGAAGATGGATGTTGATTTCTTCTAGGTAGTTCCGTGTCTGAAATGTCACAATTCTCCAGGGAAGCCAGTGCATGAGAAACAGGTAGCCTTACTAGTATCATCCCTAAAAGTTCACAAAACCAGGATGACCAGTGAATAATAATAACCAAAAAATTAAAGAGCAGGTATGTTCAGTATTTAGATATGGCTTGTTTCTCAGACCCAGTTAAGATTATATGGCATTTGAGTTTACTAATTTTAACACTTGAGATATTTCCCTGCCAAATACCAGGCACGATTAGGAATAAAATAGAGAGCTACCATCTGGAAGGATCAGTATGCTTTTCAGGAAAATGGATGTGGTTTGTACTTGCATTTGGAACCAAGATTAGGTAATCTTAAAGCATAAAGTTCCCAAATTAATTAATTAATTACGTGTATTAGATCAAAGTGGCAATTTTTTTCCAGGTTCTTTACCCTAGAGAATGGCATAATGGTTTCTCGTTACATAGGTACAAAAGTCACCTTTATTTCTAGGCTACCTTTATTATAATGTAATATAATTATGAAATATATTAATTATTGTAATTATTTCATATCATAATATAATTTATAATATATTAAATATATAATATATTATAATACATTTAATTACATAATATATATTATATCACTGTAATATTACTTGGAAATTTGGAATTGGGCATAAAGAAAGTTCATCTTGACATCCAGCCATAAGATTTTAACTATTCAAATACCAGAGCATTACTCAAAGTCTAATCTATAAACATAGATATGAAGGTAAGTGATTAATTATCTCGTCATATGTTCTCAGAAATGGTTGAGATTTGTAGTTCAATAGAAGAAACAGAAAAACACTGCGTCACAGAAGAAGGTATGCCACGATCATTAGATTTGTTAAACAATAAACCAAATCTTAGAAGAGTTTGGATCAGAAATCCGGTACCAAATTTATTTTCACCCCTAAATTGGAACCCCCATAAATTGCTGATGAAATGGGAAGTGGTGCAGCTACTGTGGAAACAGTGTTGCACTTCCTCAAAAAGTTAAAGATAGAGTTAACATACAATCCCTTCAATCCTACGCCTAAAGATCTATCCAAAGGAACTGCAAACACAGATTCAAACAGATGCATGTTCACCAGTGTTCATAGCAGCATTTTTCACAATAGCCCAAAGGTGGAAACAACCCATGCGTCTATCAACAGATGAATGGATAAAATGAAGTATATGCATACACTGGAATAGTATTCAACAATGAAAAGGACTGAGGCAGTGATGTGCCACGACATGGATGAACCTTGAAAACATAATGCTAAGTGAAATAAGCCAGACACAAAAGGATGACTATTGTCTTTACATTAAATATCTAGAATAGGCAAATTTATTGAGACAGCAGGTAGATTTGAGGTTACTAAGAACTAGGCAGGAAGGGGAAATGTGGCATTTTTGCTCCATGGTGAAAGTTTCTATTTGGGACGTTAAAAGAAATTTGGAAATACATAGCTATGATGATTACACACAGTGTGAAGGCAATTAATGCCACTAAATTATACATTTAAAATGATTTCAGTGAAAAACTTTATCTTCTATATATCTTAGCACAATTTTTAAAAAATTTTCCTTTATCTTCTTCCTCCACATAGCATTTATTTTAAGGAGGATTGTCAACAGGGCCTCAGAAAACACTGCATAATGCCCTAAGATGAACTTGAATAAAGTCACACAAAAAGCAAGACAGACAAAGAGAAAGAACTTCCAAAATGTCCATTTCTGGTCTGCTTTCAAAACAGTAGAATGACATCTTTTAGGCCTTGGTTCTCAGCCAGGAGATGTTATTAGATCAACAGAACATTGGGAAGAGTTGAAGAACAGACCATCCCTCGCTCGATATTCCTGAAACAAAGACTTCCACTTTTTCTTGCTAAGACCCTAACGTAAGCTGTGCACCCTTCCAGAACCACAGCTTCTGGATTACTGGAGCACAAACCGGGAAGAGGCCAAATTAGCTTGTCAGAGCTGGTGGAGACTGCTACCTCCAGCATTTGATTGGAGGAAGCACCACTTCTTTCTCCTCTGGTTGGGCTCTGGACGTTTCATTTCAGTCACTCATGCCACATTACAATTATGAATTGTACATAATTGTATATACAATTTATATATATATATAAATCTTCATAATTTATTTCAAAATTTATATATATAAATATATAGAGAGAGATTTATATAGATTTATAGATAGATTTATATAGATTTCATTTTGTTAATCAGCAGAATTTTTGTTAAAGATTTTGCAATAGTAATCACTGACTTATTTCTTATTTTAAAAAGTAACTTGCTTTTATTATAAAGATTTTAGAGGAATAAAAGAAAACAGAAAAACCCAAGGAAGGAAAAATAAATTACCCATAATTTTACCATCCAGATATAATTGTGATTAGTATTGTGATGTGTTCATGTGAGACTTATGTGATTAATTTCAGTCAGCTTTGTCAACTTAGTGTCTAACTCTTCTACATTTTAAAAGAAATACCCTTTCCTTGAGAAATACGCACAAAAAGTATAATTTACATAAAACAGCCCGCATAACCATGTTGATGCATTCTGGACCAAGTAGCCAAGACCATTAGCAGACAAAGCTATAGTGTGAAAATCACATTTTGCTGACTTTTTGCAATAAGGCAGGCCACAAACCAGAGAAATCATTGGATGTCTCACAGGAGAAAGAAAGAAATGGGGTTAATGCAGGATTTAAGAGAATCAGTGCTTTGATAGACTCAGAGCAAAGCAGGACTGGGGATAAAAGAGTCAACATGAAGTCTGGACTGCAAAGGGGACCCAGAGTCCTTTTTCCTGGGAAACCGCAAAGCCAGATGTGAAATGATGTAGACAGAACTCCCTGATCTGAACTTCTGTACATGGGCTGCAAATCAAGGCTGCTTTTCTGTGTCAAAGGACTGAAATCCTCCCAACACAAAGGGTGGGGTGCTTCACTCTTATTCTTATGATTCCAAAGAGCAAACTTTAACAGTTTATATATTAGACTTTTTCAGTGAGTAAGAGATTAAGAGTCCCTTAAGTAAGGGGGTGTTTGTGACACTTTATAGCTGTAGCAGGGCCTTGGGAGAAAATCATTTCCTGTTAACTTAGCAGTTGGACTGACCTTGATCTATGCCTGTTATCCCAGCCTGATAACTGGTAGAGCACAGTTTTATCTCAGAGCAAGCTAATTTTGATTTTTTTCACATGTTTTCTACCATTGTTTTTTCTCTGCCTAAATTTTTATGTCTTTTGATATAAATTTTAACAATTTTGTCTATCCAGATGTGGGTCTAATTTTTGCACTTCATATTACTTTATTATGATATTTAATTAGTTACCTAGTCTTCAAAAAGTATCACTTTATTGGCTAAATAGTAGGCCATTGTAGGGGCTAAGAGCAGGCTGCCCCAGAGTGTGCTATTTTGGCATATCGATTTACTTTTTAATTACTTAAAAGATAGTGTGCCCAGGAAGGGCATGCAGACAGACCCTCCTCTGTGCCCTCGGAAGTAGGAAATAAATCTCTGAAATGAAAGATACTTTTCTTGTACCAGGAGGCAAAGAGAGATGGGAAATTGAGAGCCAAGGAGGCTGCATAAACAATCTTTGTTACTTTTTACTAATGTACTACCCTGACACAAATTCCATTTAGAATTCCTTACTAACTGAAGTTCCCAAAATTTTCTTTGTCCTATCAATTCCTCACAGATTTATTGTCATTTTGTCTCAAAAAGTATAAAAACTACCCTTCTTGGTCATTTCTTTAGGCCTTAATTTCATTTTTGGGCCTCCAAGGGCACACAAAAAATTTGGTCTCTTTCTCCTATTTCATGTAAATTTAATTCTGTTTCATGTAAATTTAATTCTCAGTCCAACTGGAAGAATTTTGAAGGGCAGTGTAAGAATTTTTCTTTCCCTTCACCATCTGATAAGTGTGCCAAAGAACACGTAACAAACCCAAATTGGTTATTATCAATTTTTAATTATTACAAATTCCTAACTTTTGCCATATGAGTAAAATTATGATAAACATCTACACAACTATAGCTTAATGCAAACTAGGTACTGAGCCTAAAGTTATGAGCATTTTTGAAGCTCGAAATATTTATTTGCCAAATTGCTATGAAAATTGTAATTTTGTGGCATCCACCTAAGCACAGGAAATTATCTTTTAACCTTTTAAATTGTTAATTCCAAGGCTGTAAATGAGATAGCTCCTTGTTATTTTAATTTTCATTTTTGTACTATTAGTAAGGTTAAGTTTTCCAACAGTGTTTACTAATTTTAGCTCATTTTATGTCTTCTCAAAATGTTTCCTAGGTTATGTGTTAAGAAGCTTAGTGTGTTTTTCATCAAACCATCATAGCTCTTTATGTTGTAAGAGTAGCATGTACTAAAATACTGATTTTTTTTGCCATTTTAGCAGCAACATTTTCTTCCTAGTACATAGTTCATAGTTTTAAACAAGTCCTTGTGAGCTTATTCTTACTCGTTTAAAATTCCCCTTTATTGCCTCAACACCTGAGATTGGCAATCAGAAATATAAATCAAGTTTCATTAATTTCCTATTGATGGGAACTGGATTTCATGATCAGTTACGATGCCTGACACCAGTGTTACAAGTCATGAAATACCAGCTTTGGACAATGATTTCTTTAGAAATAAATTCTAACAAGTTCAAAGTTATCCAATAATACTATTACACAAATTCCAGTTTTTATTCCTAAGAGCAATGAACACAACTGCCGCTGGTATGCTAAAGATGCACTCAGTAAAATCCAAACCATCAATACAATGGGTATAGCAACTGTGCAATGACATTTTTCTATATGAGATCCACAGTCTTTATGTGTGTACCCCAGTCTTATGTACCCCAAGACTGGATCAATGAATGAGTGACTCAAAGAAGGAAGGCTTTATGCAGAAACCATAACTGTAATTGTAAATTTTTGTTCTGATTTTTTTTTTTTTTTTTTTTTTTTTTTTTTTTTTTTTTTTTTTTTTTTTTTTTTTTTTTTTTTTTTTTTTTTTTTTTTTTTTTTTTTTTTTTTTTTTTTTTTTTTTATCCCTTATCTACTTCTTCTTAGGTCTGGGACCATTGCTTTCCCAAATGGCCCTTTGGGCCTTGGCTAATTTGTATAATTAGCTCAGTGATTTCTGCAAAGTCTGGAAGCCTGTGTCATTGTACTTGTCATGCTAATTTAGTTTTTCTCTCCTCAGACTCCTCTAGTCCCTTCCTATCACTACTAACTGAAAATACAAAGTTCAGGAACTTAAAATGTCCTCTTTTTTAATGTCCTTTCCTTGATTCATTTAATAATTGATGGAGCAAAAGACAGCTTTGGTTGAAAATTCACTTTGAAAAACCACATAGCCTAATAAGGGTGATGACTGACCTATTGAAATGGCTGTTTTTAGTTTATGCTTAGCCTCCATTTTTCTCCCGTTTACTGCCAAATTCTTGAGCAACACCATTGAAACACTACTGATACTCTGTTTGTAGAATGGCTGACAAACCTGTATACCAGGGCACATTGCAAGCCTATTTCATAAGAAAATAAAGATGAGATTTGTTCACCTGGGGCAGCAAAGTGAGGGTGGTGTTTCTCGGTCTATATCCAGGGATGCATGGGGTGCAAGGCCAATCTTGGGGTCCTCCTCCCAACTCAGCATCCTAAGCCAGATGAGGTTGTTTTGATGCAACCATCCAAAGTGGTCATGAAAGAGAAAGTGTGTGTGGGGGGGGAGATACCACAAAGGAGTAACATAAGCAGTTTTAAGTCTGTAGAAGAAGTATGGGGGAGAGTTGGTCTTGTGTTCTTTGTTGACATCATGGGGTGCTACCAGTGTCACCACCTGTTCTCATGCTTTCCTTCTTATTTCTCTTTCCTGAAATTCTGACAGTGGGAAGCCTTAGAGATTCAATTTCAATTGCTTCTATAGATTAATTATGTAAATGTAGGGTTTCCTTCAATTATTTTTCTTTAATTACATAAATCTGTTTGAAGTCATATGAATGACTACTAAATAGAAGTTAAGAATCATGATAAACTTTATTTAAGAAATATACAGCCATGCACAGAATTAAGAACAATTAACATTCACCCGTATTTGTTTTTCTTTCTTATCCAAGGAAGAAAACATTACAGTATAGTTGAAATCTGTTTACCCCCATTTCCGGTCTCATTTCCCACTTTCTTCCCAAAGGCAACCATTACTATTATCATTTCATTTTCTTAAATATTAACTATCTGTTCTTTAGCAGATATGTGTACCTATAGATAGATAGATAGATAGATAGATAGATAGATAGATACATATGTATATACATACATATACATACACATATATATCCCTTAATAGTATAAATAATATATAGAATTTTTGTATGAAAGAGTATTTTGAATTTACACAAATAGTAATGTCTGCCTATAATTTGGCAATAACATTAGATTTTAAACCTTTATCCATGTCAAAGTGAATTATTTTATAGATACTATATATAATCTTATTAATTTCTTCTACCTAGCACGTAGAATGTAGTCATATGAATATTTAAGGTATCTATTCCTCTTTCCATACAGTGGAATTTCAAATTTTTGTTATCATGGGAAGTCCTCAAATAAATATTCTTTGTGCTTGTTTCTTTGTGCTTGGATGTAAGAGATATTCTTTGTACATGTTTCTTTGTACTTGGATGTAAGAGACGTTTCTAGAGTACACGTGGTTATAAGGGGATACATTTTTTAATTTCCTCAATAAAACAAGTGTATCCCCATAAGAATCATCAATAAAGCTCTGTAACAGTGACTATAAACTCCTGTCTCCTCATAGGTTGACCAGCACTCATTATTGTCATACTTCAAAATCTTTGCCAGTTAGAGGCATGTCTTGTTTTACTGTGCATTCCTCTGCTTATTAATGCACTTGGTTATTGTCTGACATGTTCATTCACCATTCAGGTGGTTCTGGGTTTGCTTTTTTTCTTTTTTCTGAATGCTGTCTATTCCCTTGCAATGATCTCCCCAGAAAGAGTAGGGTTGCCATTTGCACTTAGGAAACAGAGCCCAGAGAGGCTGAATGACCCTGCCCTGAGTGCTTCCCCAGTGGTGCCTTGAGTCCCGTATGGTTTTGAAGGTTTTTCTATTTCTGGTCAAGCCTTCATAACAACCCTTTGCCATATACAATATTACAATCATCATTTTACACTTGAGGGGTTAAAGAATTCCTTATTTATTTATTTATTTATTTAAGACTCCTTTTTTTTTTTTTTTTTTTTTTTTAGGATTTTATTTATTTGACAGAGAGAAACACCAACTGAGCCACCCAGGCACCCCTAGTTCTTCTAACTTTTTAATATACACTTTCTTGATTGGTTTTCCTTGAGAGTTTAGTCTTATAAGATATTGTTTTGTAAATATCCACTGTTGGTTTTTTTTAAGATTTTATTTATTGATTTGTCAGAGAGAAACACAGCCAGAGAGGGAACACAAGCAGGGGGAGTGAGAGAGGGAGAAGCAGGCTTCCCGCTGAGCAGGGAGCCCCATGTGGGGCTCGATCTCGGGTCTCCAGGATCATGACCTGAGCCGAAGGCAGTCGCTTAACCAACTGAGCCACCCAGGCGCCCCTTTATTTTTTTTTTAACTTTGAATTTATTTTATTTTTTCAGTGTTCCAAGATTCATTGCCCAAGGCCCACACCCAGTGCTCCTTTGATGTGACAGGGAGAAAAACTGACAAAAGCATTTAAAGACCTTCTGAGTTAGAGGAAGAGTGAGCACATTCGTTCAGGAAAAAACTATGGAGAAGATGAAAGCAAGAGTCGAAAGGCAGTTTCCTCTTCCTCCCACTTCTCCCCAGATTCAGCCTTTGTAGAATCATAGGACAACATAGCTATAAAGAGCAGATTTCTGAATCTTTTGTCTCTCTCCCATGAAGAAGCTAGGCCATCATCCAATCCTCAGGCATCAAGTAATTGTAACAAAGCACTGGCAGAAAGCCCAGCCAAGACTGATGTGTGGAGGAGCTCTCACAAGAGTAAATGCACATTGCAAACCATGGAGAAGCTTCACCTTGTGGTCTTTTTAGTTGAACTTCCTATAACAAAGACTAGTTAACGAGAAGCACAGCCACACTTCCCACCTAAATAAAGCAGAGATAGCGGTCTAAAGAGTCTTTCAGTGTGTGTGTGCTTACAGATCTAATATCTGCATACTGTTGGGCATCCTGGTATCTTAGCCTTTTGGTATTCCAGCAGTAAGAAACCACTTCAGGGGCTCTTGGGTGGCTCAGTCCATTGAACATCTGCCTTCGTCTCTGGTCATGATCCCAGGGCCCTGGGATTGAGCCCCACTCTGGTTTCCCTGCTCAGTGAGGGGCTTGTTTCTCCCTCTCCTCTGCCACTCCCCCTGCTTGTGATCTCTCACTAGGCCAAACAAATAAAATCTTAAAAAAAAAAAAAAAAAAAAAAAGGAACCCACTTCATTACTTCGTTCTTTCTGATACACACTTTTTGATCCGGATACTTCCCTTATCAGGAGGCTGATCTCTTCCTCACCCAAGGCTCATTAGCTCCCATAGCCCCAGGGAAGGGAACAGATTGATTACAGGCTTAGGAAGGCAAAGCATATGATGTAGGAGGATGTTGAGAAGGAGGAAGGGGAAGTAGCCCACCGTTTCTGATTCTGGTGACTTGTGAGAAGAGGAAGAAAGGAAAACAGAAGCAAGTCTTTGGAGAGACAACAACTATGCCTTCCATCTGGCCAAAGTCCTAGAAGGAAGGGCTATCAGAGAGGACATGAAGGGCAGGAGTCATTGCCCTTCCTTCCACTTGGAGAGGACATCTCATAGATGACCCCCACCATGTATGGAGATAAGCAGACAGAGTGCCCCTCAAGCCATCCTCAGTTTCTATATGGCTTACGACTCGCCCATGATAGAACACCAGGCTATGCTAGCTGCAGGTTTCAACAACAGATGCCTGAAGGACACCATACTGCCATGAGCCCTCTAAATTCCCCCAAATTCCCATTTTGGAGAAAAACAGTGAGTGGGAGCTAATTCAAAATATAAAATAATAAGTCATCCAAAGTATATGAGTTAACTGCAAGATTCTTTAAGTCATTGTGAAAGAAGACTTTGGCTGCTTCCATTTGACCTCAGACTTTTTAGTTGGGTTCTTCTTTCCAGATGATCTCTTCCTTCAGTCAGAAGACTCTGAGGGCAAAGCATCCCTCAAAAGGAACCAAAACTACCCCTCAAACAAGGGCTGCCCCGAGTCAGCAAGACCCCACCTGTGATGGACTCCACAACAAGAATCAATTAAACCTTCCTTGCCTACCTGCACACACCCACCCACCTCTGCTGCACATTTTCCTTCTGGAAACCTGGCAGAATTTTCAGCACTTTGGAGGTAGACATAGATGCCAGTCTGCTGTTTTCCTGGTGTTGGCCTCATGGAAATAAACTGCTCTCTTGTTTCACCACCCCTCCTCTCTCTGCCTTTGGACTTTATCAGTGGTGAGCAGCCGAGCCTAATCTGTTTGGGAGTCCTGGCACCAGGCACTCTTGCATCCCTACGCACTGACTGAGTATGTCTAAACTATGGTTTTTCCAATACCCAGGGGAACTTATAAGGAAGATGAGGGCTATTTTCAAGATGAAAAGTATTTACATTTTTTTTACTTATCTAATTGGAATGTGAATAATTTTTCAATGCAAAGACATCAGCCTAGGTGGAAATGGAAAGAACCTAAGTGGTAATGGTAAGGAGCTGGACACAGCACCTGAGGCCACTGGGAATCCAGGTGTCTTCTAGTATCTGTCTCTCTCCATCTGTCATTCCCTCTCTGCACATCTATGTGCACATTGCTACATTTGTGGCCAGTGGAGAAGAGTATCTTCCTATCTTAAGACTAATCCTAAATTCAATGGGTAATGGGTCAGAGTAAACTAAAATGGCCACTCGAGGGCATCGCATGTGAGAAGGGTCTTGATTATTACAGAATTGAGATCATTATCATCATTGTCTCCTAGTACTTATCTTTTCTCCTTAACTAAACATTTTTCGTATTGTTAACTATTTCCTGAAAACATTTTATATGCATATGTCCACCTAATAGCTCATTCTTCTCTTCTTGGTTATTTTGTTTTTATCTCAAAGTATTTTTTTTAGAATTATATAAGTAAGAGTGTGTTGAATATGCTTATACTTAAATTCTTGTGCCCATATTTGATTTTCTCCTTAGGACAGTTTCATAGAGAAAGAAATGCTGATTGCTTAGGACCTGAAATTTCTAACTGTGTCTTATAATGAAAATTCATACACCTGTTCTATTCATAAAATGTCACTTATAAACAATTCTAGGAGTTCTTGAGATAAAAATATCAAAATATTCATTCTCTCACACTTATGATGAAATTATCACACTAGTTTAGATTTGTAACTCAGTGAAAATTGATGCGCTTTTCTGTTTTAACATTATATTTTGGATTTGAGGTTGTCTCTTGGTCACATAGAGCTCTTTAAAATTTTGGAAATATCAAAAGCTGGTATATACTTTTAAAATCTAAAGTAAATTCATTTCATTTCTAGATTTTTTTTTAAAAGTCCCAGCATGGGTCTTGAACTCACAACCCTGAGATCAAGACCTGAGCTGCAATTGAGTCAGATGTGTAATGCACTAAGCTACCCAGGTGCCCCTCATTTCTAGACTTTTCTATAAATAATTATAAATATGATGTCACATTAGTCAGGTCTGAGAAGATGATTATCTTTGGAGAAAGCATCTCCTAGAATAAAGAATCACCTTGTTTAAACATTAAGAGGTTTACAGCATCTAAGAGAATAAGAGATTCACACACTTGAAAATGAAAATACATCATGATCTGTCACAAAGCAGATACAAATCCCAAATGAACACCTAGCATGGTTAGGAAAGAGAAAGCATTGTACCACCAATAGATTTGAATGTATTACTTCTCTTACTAGACATGTAGTATCTCCCAAGTAGATAGGCATCCTTTTTAATCTATTGCTCCTTCATCCAGAGTGGTAATCCAGTGTGTTTGCTGAATTATTTGGTAGACTGATGGCTAGAACCACAAAGAGATGGTGGTGATTGATGAGAACCTAAATAGTGCTTCTTAAGGAGCTGGATGTCAACTGACTGCTCATGGTCAGTCACAGATGGGAAATCTTGAAAAGAAAGAGTAGAGACTGTCAAATCTTCCAAACCACTTTGATCTCCTTGCAAGGAGTCAGCTATGCTACTACAGGACTGACAGAAGGTAAGGTTCTCAATGTCACCCTTAAATCCATCATCTTACACAGATAAACATATTGCACTTGTTCATTTGTTCACTTATAGGATTGGTGAAAAGGCCAGAGTCTGGATTCAGCAGTGGAATCTTCAATCTCTAAGGCCCTCAACTTCATTTGTAAAATGTGGATAACAATAGCACGGACCTCACAGTGATCTGAGGATTGAATGAGAAAAGTACGCAAGGTGCTCAGCCTAGTACCAGACCCATAGACAGCCATCAGGAAGTACCAGCCTTCATGATGTCAAGAATACATATGGCTCTTGCTGCCACTCTTCACACAGTCAAAGTTTGTAAAATATTTTCAGCTTTTTTTCGGGTCAAAATCCCATGCACACTCAACTGAGGGAAGTTGAGTTAAAATGCAAATGGTATTTGTTTGATCAATTTGTTTATTGTCTAAAACTTGAAATGTTGTTTTTAAAAATCTAAGATTTCATTCTGACCAGATTCAGAAATTCTTCCAAGTTCATATGGAAACTTCTGGAAAAATCAAGTATCCAGGAAGTATTTTCTGCCTC
>PITA01026506.1:0-22492 GCA_004023965.1 Spilogale gracilis
GGGGCTAAAAATTGAAAGAAGAAAAACCGTGAGAATGTATTTTTAAGCTTAAAGTGGAAGCTTTAAAAGTAAAAATAGAAAAAAGTTTAAAAAAGTAAATGAGGTGGAAAACTGTATCAATGAGTTGTAGGGCTTTTGGTACTTGTAGTCAGTGCCAGGAGTTTAATAAATTGCCTTTCCCCCGATTTGGGGTTTTGCAGTTTGAGTGTTGTCCTCCTGAGCTTCTGGCTTGCTTTCTGGGTGCGGGGCCTGCCTTTCCGTTTCAGTCCTTCTACCTGGGCTGAGAGACTCAGCTTGCTAGAGGCTCGTCTCTATGGTAACCAGGTTATCAGGTTACAATTCTCTGGTAGCGGAGCGTTGTTCTTTTGCGTCTTTTTTCAGCAGATGAGGAAGTCAGGTCGGGGCAGGATGTCTGCGCCCAGACCTCCCTCCCAGAGAGAGCCTCTACACAGAGAGGGGCTCTTTCCAGCCTCCTGGTTGGCAGTGTGTCACAGCCAGGCTGGTGCAGATGTTGTATTGATTTCTGCCCCCGCCCCGCTTGTCGCTTCACTCCTGCACCTCAAAGCCACAACTCCTTTTGGATCGCGCGACGTTGTCTGCCCCGGGACCCGCGGCCTCTCCGGTCCCACGCAAGTCTGTAAAAAACGCCTTCCCTGGGGGGTCCGGCCCGGCCCACGGGGTGGAGAGAAACGGGAGAGAAAGGCAGCTGTGTAAAAATAGAATCCACGCCCGCCAATCTCGCAGCAGCTGTGGCGGCGGCGCCAGTGGCGGGAAGAAAAAAAAAAGTTTTTTTTAAAGTCTCCTTGCCTTGCCCTGGGCTCCGCTGTGTTCTCGTTTCTGTCTCGCCCCGATTCAGGCCGTAATCTGCTGTTGTTCCTCACTCACAGAGCATTTTCGTTTTGGGGTATTTGCTTTCAATGGTTCAGCTCTGCAGGCTTCCTCCCCCACACCCCTGTCTCTGGGGGCAAGCCTCCAGTCCCTCTTATTTGTTTCTACCTTTTTGCCGATGGTCCTTGTCTCCCGTGGTGATCCAGAAGTGCGAAATATCACATTTCAGGCTGAGAAAGCAGGTGTTCACAGTGGTCCTATAGTGTTTTTTTTTGCTGGAATTCAGCTCTCTTCAGGGAACTCCCCGAAATGTGGTCACCTGGCCTTCCGCCATCTTGACTCCGCTCCCAAAATGCGAGGTCTTTAATTAGCTATGTGGCCTTGAACATGTAACTAAAGTTCTCTCTGCTTCTATTATTACTATTATTATTATTCTATTTTATTTTTTCAGTGTTCCAAGATTCATTGTTTATGCATGCCACCACGTGCTCCATGCAATGCATGCCATCCTCAATACCCACCACCAGGCTCCCCCATCCTCCCAACCCACCCCCCCCCAAAAAACAGAGAGGACATTAGGAGAAGGAAAGGAAAAGTGAATTAGGCTAAACCAGAGCGGGAGATGAACCATGACTGTGGACTCTGAGAAACAGCATCCTATTTTTTTGAATTTGAAATTAGGACCTACTTCACCACAGGGTTTTCTTTTTAACAGATAAAATAAAATAGCGCATGCACAATATCTGGCAATAATAACAATATGATAAATGTTCATTATTATTGTGGTGGTAATTATTATTTCTATAATATAGAGCTATTCTACAACTAACAGAACTTTCAAAGGAGGTAGCATAAAACTATTCCCATGGTTTTTTAAATCCCTCCTTATCCATTTTAGTAACAGGCAAGTCTTGAAAGAGATTACGAAGAGATTTCTTGGAGGGAGTATCTCCCTGAGGAGTCCCCCCCACTTCTTCAGAGGCTGCTCAAAGAGAGGCCAGGAGAGCAGGGGAGACCAGTATTTCATTTTTCTTTTTAGCCTGAAGAGAGCAGGCTTCCAGGGAACCACGTGGAGAGTTTACCTTGTTACCTGCAATCGCTAGATACTGTGATGTCTGGCATATGCTTGACACATGCCCTGTGGAGGGAAAGGTAGAGAAGATCATCTGGGAAGTAACTACACTCCCATCAATGGCATGGACAAGAAATGAGAGACTGTTCCTGGTGGACTATTATTTCAAATTCTGCTGGGATGGCCAACTGAGAAAGTGATGGGGACTTCAGCAGGGAGAAGTCATGTACAGAATGTGCTCCTCGAGACTCTGGCTGAAGAGAGGCCACTAGAGGAAGACCCAGGTTTAGACAACTCGAACCACAGAACAAGCTAGTTTATGCCATGTTCAGTGATCAGTCAAGAAAACACTTGGCAGTCCTGCCCCAGTTCTCTCCTCCCTCCCCTAATCGACCCCTGGTGCATCTGACACAGAGGGGAGAAAGTGAAAACTGTTTCACACCCCCTCCCCCACGGAAGGCGTACAGCCAATCAACTGCAGACCCCAGGAGGACAGGAAAAGGAGGTGGAAATGTTGTTTTGATGGAAGAGTGAAACATTAATACAGATTTTTGAATACTAGATTTATCACTTGAAAGAACATTTTGTATCTTAAAATAACCATAATCCTGTGCTTACTTTTTCTCATCTTTATTGAGAATGAAAATTAAAAAAAAAAAAAAAAGAATGAACATAAAGGTCATGGACCTGCTCGGTTTTCATCCACTGGCAAGAGGAAAGTCTCCTTGGTGAGTAAATTGTAAAGGGGCAGTCAGAGACGAAAGTAACTTTTCATATGATTATAGCCCAGTTATGATGCTGCTTCGATGCACTGTCCATCCACCCAGTCACCAAAAACTCCATGCTTGGCCCTGGGCTAAGTACCACATTACTACCACTCATCAGTATTGAGGGATGTCTCCGAGCTTGGTGCTATACAAAGTTCTTTCCATACATAATCTCAATTACTCCTCATAACAACTTTAGGAAGGACATACCATTATCACACTCATTTGTCTGATTAGGACGATGAAGTACACACATCATGTTAAGTCATGTTCACAAGGTCACCTAGTAAATTAAGTGATCTGCCAGGATTTTATCTCATTTCTCTAGCAGATCATTGATATCTTTATTGTTTTCCACAGACATTGTTTTCTCTGTACTATTTAAGTTTTCTTACTCAGAAAGATTAGTATTAATTTACTGGTGGGCTCACTGGCATTGCCTACATTTTAGTCATCATGTTCTAGCAATTTCCCCTCATGTGTCTAGAAGTAGTCCCATAAAACTTGATTCCATTTTATCAGGGAGCACAATGCTCCAAGAGGCAAATTTGAGTCCAGATTGTAATACACCCTTGTTGGATTTTAAAAAGCCAGGTTTAAGTGTTGAGAGAGAATTCCATTCCATCTAAAAGTGAAGCCAGTGACAAGAGTTTTCTCTCACTCACAGGGCATGGGTGGTATGGAGTTCAAACAAGGAACTTGACTTCATTTACTAACAATTAGGACAGCTGAGTAAACATCTATTACATGGAATCCACAGGACCCATGACTTACATATGCCATGTGAGCAAATGACTTTATATCACTATATAATCACTGCATGACAGATTCAATCACTATGCCAAACAAGCCCATAAGGCAAATGTAGAGAAACATGTGTCCAAGAAAGATACAGCTGGTAGGACCAGAATCCAGTGGTAATTCCCTCACATTAACATACAAGTATCCAACCCAAATGACAAGCTAGGCACCTTTAATTGTATATCCAGATAGCAAATTGTACCCTCATCACTGGCAGGTTGTGGCCATTAACATGCGTTTGAATTACACAAATATGTTCCACTTACATTTTTAGGCCTGATGGGACAATTCTTTTTCTATAATACAAAGAATGAAAGCCAAAGACATGAGTTACACATTTAGTTTCCAAAATTAAAGATTAAGCAGAAGAATAATTCATGAATTCATAAATCATCCATTCCTGTAGCAACTACTACCTGACCATCAATAGAGTAGGAAGAAGTAATGTGTTACAGTTTCATTAAATTGCTAAAATGATGTACCTACCACCTGAGGTGCAATCTTTAGTATCGTTTTCTGCTGTAGATTTTCATTTAGCCTTTGGATAGAATCCATATTCACAAAGTGCTTTGTAGTTGTTTTGTACTTCTTTTTAGTGGTAGCACTCTAAGGCTACCTGTAATATTGAACGGGAAACCAATTCTCTGGCTTTAAAGAAGGCTCGGGAAAGCCAAGGGAAAGAACATTTATTTTTTTCCTGTGCTCACAGTATCTGAACTCTGTATCTTCTCTGGTTAAAAACAAAAGACCAAAAAACCCTCTATTTTGTTAGGGCAATGCTCTTTTAAATTATTCATAAAGCAAAGAGCTTTAAATATGTTTCAGTGTTGTAAATACGAAGTCCATGGTCTGGATTCTATGATCAGCAGTTTCTTGACTCATTTTCTCTGATGTTTTTCAAACGTGATTTTACATGCTCACTCCCCCTAGGACTAGTAGAGAGAGCAGACGGCAGCCCCCTTAGGAAACTGCCTTCATTTATTTAATAATTTGGATGATATTCACGCCGCTATATTGAAACACTCATGGAAGCAGATGTGTCCACAAAGTTCTCCAGCAAAGAACAAGCTTGCCTTGCCATAAGCCAAAGTTCATCCAGTTGCCAAGCAAAGGAAAAGCAAAAGCAAGCTGTTTTCAGAGATTCTGAAAGCCAGGTTTGTTTTGCTCAGGTTCTTCTTAGAATGGTCTAATGGAAGCCCACTACAGGCATCACCCGGGGCTCTTTGCAGACCACTGAGCAGGAATATCTGGTAAGGCCTCTAGGACCCTGTCTCCATGTTACATGTGAGGAAGATAGCACTCAGATATAGCTATTTTCTGAACTCTTCTTTGTTCTACTGTAGTGTAATGAAACACTAAAAAATTCACACTGACTACTTGCCTTTACCAACTTGGAATATCATTCACACTTAGCACTGAAATTTAATTCTTATTGTAAATTATTGAAGAAAAAAAAGGATGTTTATCATCCCTGCCACCTTCTAAAGTATTAGACTAATACAGGTGGATGCCCTTTTTTAAAAGTTAGGTTAGTTGCATTTACACTACAATTTATAGGCAGTTAAAACATTCTTTTGAAAAAAAGTTTTTTGAATAAATAACCTCACAGAATAAAGTCAAGTCAGTACCCACCATAGTCCCAAACGGCTTTACACATATTACACTGTAGTGTTGCAAAGAAGCAGTTTAGATTCTGACCATTAAAAAGTTCAAATCACTGTAACTATTCGACAGTGTTGTCAATGATCTAGCCATGGGCAGAAGGACAGCATAATAAACTTTATTTACTCTAATCCAGTTCCTGCCGGAAGAAACTTGTCTCAGTTTCTTTGGCAAGATCACAAGGTTGGTTTGTTTTTGTTTTGAAATAAATTAATAAATATGAGACACGAAAACTGATTTCACATTGTACATGAATGAATGCAAGAGTAAAAAGGATGCATGACCCAGTTTGCTTTGGTTTCTGCTTAAAAAGTGACATATAGTACTATCTATTAATTAGTACACACCGTTTTAAAAGTGAACTACCAAAAGAATCATTTTTCTCCTAGATTTTGAATGCTAATACTAGCACAGACTCCTGTGGTATAAATACTAAGATGTAAAAATGAACATCTTATAAACACTTGGTAGAATTACTAAATTATGACAGTCTATTATATAAATCAACAGCATGGAATGCAGTATATATTGGATACATATTAATAAACAAAAAGTGAGAATATATAATAAAGTAGCACATGAGCCTCTTTGCATCATTGAGTAATAAATTGTCAAGTTATGAGTTTGGGAGAGGTACCACTTGTGTTTTATTCTGGTGAGAAATCAAGTGTATATATGATATCATTAGATTCCATAGGACTTTTCTAGAAGAAACATTTCAGAGGTCTCTAAGACATTTAACACACATTTGTTAAATGTATGCATCATTAGCTTGTACATTCAAGAATGCAAACCTAAATCAGATAAAATTGGATCATCAGCCATTTCTGTAAAAAAAAAAAAAATCAAGCACTGGTCAATGGGTAAGAAAAAGTAAATTCATGGGCATGGGGATTCAAGACAGAGACACCCTGGTAAGCTGTGCTTTTGAAATCACTTCTCTCTGCAAAGTTTGGACTTTTGAAGTTGATTCTGGCCCAGGCCAATAAGCATAGAATATAATTATAAAAGGACGAGATGGATTTGTTTATAACAAGGATGTATATAGAGTGATGGTTCAGACCTTTAACTACATACAGCCTTTACTTCCTAATGGCTGAAATTTTTATCATTGACTCATAGAAGTCAGTTAAAAAATCCATACTATAGGGGCGCCTGGATGGCTCAGTTGGTTAAGCGACTGCCTTTGGCTCAGGTCATGATCCCGGAGACCTGGGATCGAGTCCCACATTGGGCTCCCTGCTCGGCAGGAAGCCTGCTTCTCCCTCTCTCACTCCCCCTGCTTGTGTTCCCTCTCTGGCTGTGTTTCTCTCTGTCAAATAAATAAAATATTAAAAAAAAAATCTGTACTATCAACTTGGGTTACTGTATTTTTTAAATAAGTAGGATGTATTTATTTTATTATTGTTTTGACTATTAATTTAAATTGGTTGTTTCAGACATCTCCATTTGTGTAGTTTAGAAATGAGGTAGAATTTTCTTGTTCACAGGAATAATAAAGCAGAGTTGGTCAAAACTGGTATTCACCCATTTCCACAGGCCCAGTAATAGGTACCACAGAAATGAGCCGTGAGGCTGCATCTCGATATGGTGTGAGCCAGCCTCCCAGGCTTGGGCTGGTCTCGTAACCCTCCTCCTGCCCTTCAGCCTTCCCTCCTGGCCTCTGATTCACACACCAGAGTCATTCTGTGGCATTCCTCAGACTGTTGTTTGCCGTTAAAGGGCAAAGGAAGGAAAGAGGAGAAGGAAATGAATCTAGAGAAATAGGAAAGGGCAGGGGTGAGAGGGGACTCTACAGAAAGAAAATAAAATTATTTCTCTGTGTCTGGCACAGTCTCTTAAGGTGACTCTAAAAATGAAGCTCCAAAGTTCAAGTAGGGGTGGAGATGACGAATTACCTTCCTGTCTGCCACTACCTGCTCATTCACTCTGCCCTGTCTGGCTCAGGCCTTCACCTCTAATTGACAGAAACCCAGATTGACAAAGTGACATATTTAATATCACACAGCTGGTCATCTGTGTCAGAATTCAGACTCACTTTCCACTACAGACTCATGTGCTCAGGGCTCAGTATGGATGTCAAATCCAGGGACAAAAGGATTCTTTCTTTCTAGAATCTAAAAATAGGGACACAGATTTCATTAGCCAGTATGGAAACTTGAACTAAAAGAGCAGATAGACCTGGGATTAAGTACAAGTAGCCAATATCTGAAAAGAAAAGAATGAAGCCAATGTACATCCAAGACAAAGTATGTGTATCTGCATGTGTGTATATGTAAGAGAGAGAGAGAGAGACAGGAAGACAAAAAGATGCTTATTTCCTCCTTTTCAGCTCCTGCAAGGACCAGCTGCACTTAACCACATTTGGATCTTATAAAAGTCCCTGTATCTTCAATCATCCCCATCATATCCTCCTGGACTTAAATATTAAAAGGTAAACTGAGGCACGTTAAAATTTTTGAGTTTATCTTGAGTAAAATTCAATTCAAAATGTGGTGAGAAGCACTCTGCTGACAAGAACCAGGGGAGCACTCTGCTGACAAGAACCAGGGGAAACACTCACCACAGAGAAAGTGTGGAAGCAAAGAAAGTGAATTGTTAGCTCGGCTACAGCTTAAAGCACAGTTGGCTGTGATTAGTGATTGGTTGTCCTTGGCATTTTGATTTCATAACCTTGAGGCATTTATAAGCTCAGACTTTGGTTTTATGTGAGCCACGATGAAGCCACATCTAATGGCCTTCTTGTTTCATTAATAGTTGTTGGAGGAAATTCCTGCTTCTTGTTATTTAGCTACAGACCTCCAAGCAGCTAAAGAAGTGAGCTATGTGAGGGGAAAAAATAAGAGTGGTACTCTGGCCACTGCTAATATTTTATTAGTCCAAGGAGTCTGTTGTTTGAATCGGTTGCAGATTTTTCCCTGGGAGGACCAACATCCACACAGTGACTGGTTTAGTCTTTTTTTTTTTTTTTTTTAAAGATTTTATTTATTTGACAGAGAGAAACACAGCCAGAGAGGGAACACAAGCAGGGGGAGTGAGAGAGGGAGAAGCAGGCTTCCCGCCGAGCAGGGAGCCCGATGTGGGACTCGATCCCGGGTCTCCGGGATCATGACCTGAGCCGAAGGCAGCCGCTCAACCAACTGAGCCACCCAGGCGTCCCTGGTTTAGTCATCTTAATACATACAGCATTGTGATCCAAGTGTCCTGGATAACAGAGAAACATGGTGGCTTCTTCACTTGGCAAATGTTAAATCAGAAACATCCTGCAAACCTGCCATTCTAGTTAACTAGCCGCATTTTTTGCTCTTAATGAGGTCACATTTCTTCCCAAAGATGTTGGTTGGATTAAAATATAAAACTGATATTTTCTGGGTAACATTTGCTATAACTATAAACTGAAAAGAAGTGAGTCTAGAGTGTCTGGGTGGCTTAGCTGTTAAGCATCAGCTTTCAGCTCAGGTCATGATCTCAGGGTCCTGGGATCAAGTCCCGCATAGGGCTTCCTACTCAGTGAGGAGTCCTACCCTCTGCTTGTGTGCTCGCTCACTCACTCTCCCTCCAAATGAACAAGTAATATATTTTTTTAAAAAAAGAAAAAAAGTCTAATGTAGATTTTGCATTGGAACTCTCTTTTCTTCTTTCTTTTTTTCAGTAAATCATTATTTTAACCACTTTTATTACTTTCATACACAAAAAAACCCTGCAACTGAATTTGGTTTTACAAATGAATGATTATTATTCTAAAAACAAAGGAAGTTTCTGAATAAAGGAATGTAAAAGTGGGCCAACATATAAACTCATTGTCTTAATGGAATTTTTATTACTTAAAAGAATAGTGAATTCCAGACTACTTATGTTTAGAATCCCAATGTATACTTTACCAGATAAAAAGAATTAACGAGTGAGCTTTTCTCATACAGAAACCCATAAACACTGACTAAGGCATACTTAATGCTGGGGTATTATCTTCAGTCAAATGGTAAAAGTTCGGTCACTTAGAGTCACTAACTCCCTTTTTATATCATCAGCTCTCCTTTTAAGTCCTTTCTGACAGTCAAATGATTATATATATATATAGTAATTAGAGTTATGAAATAGCGATTTAAATTCTCAAAAAGATAGTCACACAAAGGTACATATTGAAAAATCATCAGGTAGGCTTCAGATAGATAACAAGAAAATAGTTTCCCACAAATCAGTTTATCTGATAGTTCAAATACATTACAAACTTTTTTTTTTCTTGGCAGATTCTGCCCTTTTTTTTAAGTTTATTTATTTATTTATTTATTTAAGCAATCTCTATACCCAACATGAGGCTCAAATTTACAACCCTGAGATCAAGAGTCTCATACTGAAGGAGCCACCAGACGCCCCATTACAAAACTCCTGAAAGAATCATAAATGTCACTGATGGAATTTCAGATCCAAAGAAACACTTACTGTATGTCAAGCCCAGAAAAGATGCATAATAGCCATGACAACCCTTCTTGGAGTTGCTGAGACATCTTATCATGGTGTCTCTTATCTCACAACAGATTTTCCACTGCCCCTTACTTGTGAATTAAATTTGAGATGATTTCACACACTAGACTAATTGCAAACAGACCCAACCAGGGTGTCAGGGACTGGCAATCATCACAGCCCTATGCTTTGCCATCTGGGGATGTGGCTTTATCACCAACTCACTAATACAGCACCTTTACCTGCCAAGGCTGAAACCATGGCAGAGGCGACTTCATCTTTTCAAAGCAGAAAGCAAAAAGTTAGAAAATTACACAGCAACACTTGGGTGTGAGGGATCTTCAAAGCTGGAGCACCTGGGTGGCTCAGTTAAACGTCCGACTCTTGGTTTCAGCTCGGCTCGTGATCTCAGGGTCATGAAATCGAGCCCCACATTGGGCTTCACGCTCAATGTGGAGTCTACTTACCCCTCTCCCTCTACTCCCTCTCATACTCCTGCTGGAGTGTGCTCTCTCTCTCTCTAATAAATGAATAAAATATTAAACAAAACAAAATGAAAAACAAAGTCTATCGTTGCCACTAAAAAAATTAAGATTTTTTTCCCTTGGTGTTCTTTACCAAGTTACTTGCTTATAAGCAAAAACTGGGGAACCTATAAATCAATCAGAAACCCTACTACAATGCTACCTGTAAGACTGTCCTTGAAATGACAACATATTAAATGAAGGGTCATCTTTCTTTTCAGATGACAGAGTGAGGTTGAAGGGTGGTTCAGAAACTCTCAGTTCATTCAAAATGGTGTATACTCCTTTAATTAAAGAATTAAGGTAAAAGACACCTTGCAAACTCAGAGTAAGAGATGGGATCCCAACATGGTGACTTAAGATGTAAATGAATACTAGTACCTTTGGAATAGTGGGAAAGAGAGAACGTCTGAGAGCTCCTGAAGGACTAAGTGAAACCATCTCTGGAGGAAAGGGAGAATTGTATGGCAAAAATAAGCTGAGAGACTTAAAAGGACATTATAACATTGCCCAGGATAACCCCTATTTATAAGGTTCTTAAAGTTCTTTAGACATAAATGACTTGGAAGAAACCCAGAATGGTCCTGCCTTAAAGTATATTGTATTTTATAGCAAGCTTCAAATACATTGGCCTTGATCATTTTTCTCTGCCATAATCTTCCAGCATATGTACCTATGACATGGTTCACATTTTAAAAATCTTGCATCTTGCTTTATAATGTGTCAGTGAAAGGGTATGATTCGTACCTTTTGTATGAAAACAAAATATAAAATATTACCTGCCACTAAAGATGACAGACCATTTACAAAATCTGTGACCAGCACACCTCACTGCCATAGTTATTAACATTGAAGAATCTGGAGGTGAGATGACAGTAATCTACTCACAAAAATGTACATATACGCACCATCACTGACCATCATCATCACAGCTATAATTGTCACAGGATTTAGTGCTTCAAAAGGGAGTCTTGTTAATTCAAATTCTTTTCTGAAATGAACATATTCTCTTTGATAAAGAAAACCAATGTTTCTGTAGAGTTCCAGAAGTGATTTCTAGTCTACTTGCCTCAGAATACATAGACAAGTAATGGAATTGGGGTGATTATAACAGAAAAAATAAGGCTAGGAGGGAAATTATGCAGTAAATAAAAGACATTCAAAATGATGTAATTTAGGGGTGCCTGGGTGGCTCAGTTGGTTAAGCGTCTAGGTCTTGATCTCATGGTTGTGAGTTCAAGCCCTGTGTTGGGCTCCATGCTGGGCATGGAGCCTACTTAATATAATATAATATAATATAATATAATATAATATAATATAATATAATATAATATAATACCATTTAAAGACTATGAAAGAAAAGTTAATAGAAGTTAACAGAAGTCTCACTGATGAGTGGCAATTAAGACTGTAAGAGTGGATGAGGGGAGATCATTTTTAATTTTTATTTTAAGGTTTTCCATCCTAATAGTTTTTATCTCTGAGCACGAATCACTTTATAATGAAGTCAAAGCCCACAAAATGTTCCAAGGAATATCTTTAGATACTTAAAAAAACAAAAAGAAAGCAGTGATATTTTATAGAATTCATTTGGCTGTCAGTAGCATCCAAGGGGAGTTCCTTTGACCTTTTTTTTTTTTAAGATAGACAAGTGGCCTTTGCAAATATAATTGTCGTTCTGTTAGTAAAAAAAAAGAAGCAGGGAAGGGAAGACTTTGAGTTGGCCTCTAGCAGTTTCCCACAGGATCCTTAGACTCGTGCAATACTCTTAACAAGGTGAAACGATGGACTCTCAATAAAAGGAGAGAGCTTCTGAGCCCAGTGTGGAGCTATCTTGCTCCAGAACTTCTGTATGCAATAGTACCATCACTGTTTAAGTCACTTTCTTAGGAGAGTCCCTTATTTGCAGTTGCAAGTTCACAGTCCTGCAGGAAATAGGGGAAGTTTCTTGAAAAGACAGCACAGCACCTCAAGTTTGGAAGCAGTTGTCAATGAACAATGTACAGGTGGGTGTGCCCTAAACAGGAACCAGATTTTCTGATCTTCTGAACACCAGAGACTATATTCTTCATATACAGCAATGATTAGCATAACTCTCTCTCTAAAAAAAAAAATCATTTTTATATAAGAATTATCTTAAGTTGTGAGGAATTGAAAGCAAGTATCTGTAAAGTAATAATATAAAACAAAAGTATAATTAGAACTACAAAAGTCTCCCAACTTGTTTTCTTTTTCATGCATACAAAACTACTATCTAGCCAAAGAACATATATATATAAATGCATACATATCACAAAAAAACTTTATTTTGACTTGTAGAAAATTGTGCATATGTTCAACTGTCACACAGTATTATGCTTAGTATATGCCAGATACTATTCTAAGCTCTTCGCATATATCAATTCAAGTCTTACAACAATTTTGTCAGGGAGATGCTTTTTCTCCATGTTTACAAATGAGAATACAGAGAGGTTAAGTGACTTCCTCAAACCCCATGGTTGGGACAGAGCACAGATGGGATTAGAAGTCAGAGTGTCTAGTCCTACTGCCCAGATCTACTGTACCATTTCTCTCTGTTTGTTGGGTACTATCTGTATATATTTCCTCCTCCTCAGGGTTACATCATATGTCTCTATGATTTCTGTATACTCTAGAATCTCAACCAATATATATCTAATGATTTATCCAGGAACACTCATTTATTTCTCTTGTTATCATACAATTATAAAAGAGTTATGTTCTTTCTATATATATAGCTGGATAGATAGATACGGAAAGAATTCTTCAAATGCAAAAATGATGTTTCTTTTCTTTTTTTTTTGTACAAAACAATTGATTTATTGGTCTTTCTGGGGTATTTGATGTCTCTCCATTGTATTACAACTGAGCCATTAATCTTGTCGCTTCATCAACATTAACTGGTTCGTTTTCATGGCACTGCTGAGAAATCAGCTGTTTCTGCAGAGGTTCAAGGGAAAGGGCTTTTGAGAAATGTGCAAGTTCCTTTTGTATATCTACAAAAGCTTTATTCTCTCTGTTAACTTTTTCATTATTCATAATGTTTATCTTCTTAAGGTTAGTAGTAACTGGTTTTGCTAAAGTTTTTTTGGCTGGCTATATGAAATACATTCCTTGACTTCTGCCCTCTTAGTTTGTTCTTAGCCATTGTCTTCACTATCCTCGTGCAACAACTCACGCTCTGGAGGACGCCAACTACGATGATGTTTCTTTTCATTGGAAAACTCACTATAAATGGTGTTTTTACAAAAAATGGATTTGGATTTATTTAGATCCGCCCAAGACGTTGGTCTCTAATCCACCTGAAGCCAAATGTTCTGCATTAATGAGAAAATAGCACAGAATTTGACCTCAAGAGCACCAACAAAAGGTTACTTCAAACAAAATCAGGCAGGTATCAGCACAGTTCATAAGTTTGATTCATTCTGTAAAACTGACATTTCCCCTTACCTTTTTAGAAAGAAAGCTAAATGCAATCAGGAGAACAAGAAAAGAGAAACAATGTGCATCATTGAAAAATTAGCAAAATAATGAATCTTCCCCAAATTTAACAAGATGAAAAAGGTGAAAGAGGTGTCAAAAGCAGGGAGATGCAGTAGGGAATGAGGAATTAAAACAGAATCTTATCTTAGCAGGAAAAGAGTCAGGGTACACATCTCCAGAATGCATCTTGATGTGTTCACTCTCAAGTACAAAACTAAAATTGACAAAACTATGAGCATGCTACAGATGAAAGCTTCAGTTATTCCAGCTGGGTTCTAATAAACAGATTAGAGTTAATGTGGAATCATACAGCTAAGCCATATTTGTAAGAAGCAACTGATCTATAAGGAGAGGAGAAAATTTTGAAATTTTGAATGGTAAGTAGACCTACTGCTCTTGACGGCCTTTGGTTGGGAAAAAGGAAAGACTAGGTGTATTCATAAGTGAATGCACTTATGGAAATGCAAGAACTAGGGAAAATGCCTCCTATATTGAAACATGGCTCTGAGTCTACCCTACTTCCAAAGTGTTGATACAGGAAATCAATCTCAATTCATTTAAAGATGAGTGAGCAAAATGAAGCCAGCAGAACATCATTTTTAAAGGACACCACAAGAATAAAGGAAGAAAAGCAACAGTAGATAAAGGACATGCACCACAGAAATATTGTCATAGAGTAGATGAGAAATCTAACAAAATTTATCACCTTGAATGCAAAAATCTGACTGAAACAATTGTCTCTGTAAAGCAAATGCATGACAACAAGATAGAAGGGACAGTACAAATAGGAGGTGGTGACACACAAGTGAGAAAAGGAGAAGGTAAAAAACATCAGTAGGAACAATAACTCTTGGCTGCACAGACATTAAGAGGATAAAATGCTATCAGCTTTCGCCCAGAAACTTGAAAATTCCCATAAAATGGAATATTTCTAGAAAAGCACAAATATCAAAACTAACACAAGAAGGAAGTGACTATCTGAGCAATCCTATAAACATTAAATAAAGTCAAGCCATAGTTAAAAGCCTTTTCACAAAAATATCCCCAGGTATGCATGGCTTTATTAACAAATTCTACCAAACCATTAGGAAACAACACCAACTTTATACACAGAGAGAATACAGAAAAGTAGGAAAACCTTTCCAATTCATTGTATGAGGCCAGAAATATCTTAATATTAAAAATTGGCATTAAAAAAATGTATGTCAGGAAAATAAGTTCAAAATCTTAAAATCTTAATAAGTCAAATCAGCCAATTACAAAAAGTATAATTTGTTAGGATAAAATTGAGTTTATTCTGCAAAACCAAGTAATATTTTAACATGAACAATTTAACATGAACATGAATAGTCACTGTAATTCACCACATTAACAGAATGTAGTAGAGTGTATTATTGCCTCAACTCTTCACCTCTCTTTATATCCATGCCTTTGGTCATTTAAATTTGCATCTCCTTCCACTACATTGATTGGGAATATATTTCCTTTCTTTTTAGCTTTGAGCTCAATCATGTGACTTTTCTGGCCAATGAAATGTTAGGGGGATGGTAGGAGGGACAGAGGCTTGAAATGCCTTAAGTGGGTGGGTCCATCAGAAAAATATGCTTAAGGCGCCTGCGTGGCTCAGAGGGTTAAGCCTCCACCTTCAGCTCAGGTCATGATCTCAGGATCCTGAGATCAAGTCCCACATGGGGCACTCTGCTCAGCGGGGAGCCTGCTTCCACCTCTTTCTCTGCCTGCCTCTCTGCCTATTTCTGATTTCTCTCTCTGTCAAATAAATAAATAAAATCTTTTAAAAGAAATTCTCAAACTAGACCACTGGTCCCAAGGTGAGTCTGACAACCATGCACAGAGCCATTCCAGCTCACCTGGAGACCCGTGAGAATAAATGATCGCTGCTTAAGGCATTGAGTTTCAGGAAGGTTTGTTGGCAGCATTGTTGTAGCAATAGTTAACCAAAATGGAAATGAATGCTGCCATTATATGTAGCATTGGTTTGAAAACAGATAGTAGAAAGTGAGAAAAATGTTATAAGTCTTAAAAAGTGGCAAAGGAACTATTACAGACAGGGCACTGGGAGTGGGAAAAAAAGAAAAGACGACCTTTGTTATTTAGTGGCAAAACTGTTGCCTACTATAACATGCAAGATAAAAAATGTACCCAATGAATGTGTAGTCTTGGGAAGATGTTTTTCAGACAGGATGTTCAAAACTTCAGCTTATCCTTTTTGCTTGTATAAAATGACACTACAAAGTAAAGATAAAATCAGAAAAGTATGGCCAGCTTATAAGCAGACTTTAGAAGGTATATAAAGAGCCCAGAACTTGCTGGGCTGAAAAATAAAACTGCCTCTCATCTATGCCTCTCCAGAGAGTAGAATATTTTCGAATTATGATATGGGGGCAGGGGAGATTAAATCAAGACTGTGGCCATTTGATTAAGCTTGGTAGTGAAAACCAAATCAAAGATGAAGTAGTCATGACCTTTGTTAAAAGCTATGAAAAAATTCAAGTGGTACCGAGTAGACCCTTCCAGATGAATAAAAAGACTCCTAGAGGGACGCCTGGGTGGCTCCATTGGTTAAGCATCTGCCTTTGGCCCAGGTCATGATCCCAGGGTCCTGTGGTCGAGTACCGGGCTCCTTGCTCGATGGGGAACCTGCTTCTCCCTCTAGCCCTCCCCTTGCTTGTGTGCACTCTCACTCTCTTTGACATATAAATAAATAAGATCTTTAAAAAAAAAAAAAAGACTCCTAGAAAGCTTAAAGATATGGTTCCTTAGAAATAGAATCCAAAAATACCCATAATTAAGCCTAAAGAAAGCAAGAAATATCTTTAAAAGAGCTATAGGGGCAACATCTGACAAAGGAGTTGAGTGAAATCAAATGCAAAGGTAATCAACAAACTTTTAAATAGATCTCTACTAGCAAAAGTGCCACCAGCCTAGGCTAAAGGGACCGATACTCTTGGAGATTAAAAAAACCCTTGCCCTCAACTTTCTATAGGCAGTTTATACGCCAATAAAGTTGCTCATGTGCTCCCCCTAAAAGTATATTCTCTAATGCTGTTCTTAGAAGAGTTTAGGAAGGATAATGGGAAAGGAATGATATCCCAGAACTTAGGGGCAAGAGCCAAAGAAAGCAGTTGATGGGAAGTCATTCTTAGATGGCAATGTAAGTTGATTAAGTAATATTTCTTACCTCCATATAAATTGAGATGGTGATATTTTCCTAGTGGAATTTCAGAATTACCTTGAACTAGTGATTGCTATATGCCTCCCTTCTCCCATTATCTGAGAGCACTTAGGGTTATTCTGTCCATGGTTCAATGTTGCCTATATATGAGGATGATAATTTGACTTTTGGGTTTTTTGTTGTTGTTGTTGGCTTGTTTATAGGTCTCTAGATCAAGAGGAGCAACATCTTGATCTGATCTTAAGCCCCTGCTATGCATGGTAGAACTCTGGGGTTCCTGGATGGGCATAAATGTATTCTGCATGGAAAGGGTTGTGAATAATTGTAGCCAAGGACTGAAATGTGGAAGATCTGTTACTGACCCTTCCCTCTATCCATGCCCTTTGTCATGGAATTTTGAAGTTCCTCTCACTGTGGCAGAGTAGACTTTCTTCATTTTAACCTAGGACTAAACCTGGTTACTTAACTTTGGCCAGGGAGATATTAACCAATCTAACACAGATGACTGTTTTTTAAATCACTGTTTTGGGGTGATTTGCAGTTGTATAGTGAAAATGTCTTTCCAATACACTGACTGAAGAAGAAAAATGATAGATCATTCCAGTGAATGAAGATAAAGCATTTGATTTAATTCAACATCAATTCATGATAAAATTTTAAAATCTCAAAAACTAAAAATAGAAGAGATTTTCCTTATTTTGATAAAGGATCAACATCAAAAAAGAGAACTACAGCAAATATGTTAAATGGCAAAATGTTGAAAACTTTCTAAGATCAGAAATGAGACAGACATAGCTTCCGTCCCCATTTCTATTCAAATGGTACTAGAGAAAAAAGGTGTAATGATTAGAGAGGAAAAAAATAAAACTGTTATTCACTCATGCATAGTACATAAGTAGAAAAATCCCAAAGAACATGCAGATAAATTATTAGAATTAAAAATCAATATATAGTGGCGCCTGGGTGGCTCAGTCCTTAAGCCTCTGCCAGGTCATGATCCTGGAGTCCCCGGATGAAGCCCTATATCGGGCTCCCTGCTCAGCAGGAAGCCTGCTTCTTCTCCCTCTGTCGCTCCCTCTGCTTGTGTTCCCCCTCTAGCTGTGTTTCTGTCAAATAAATAAAATCTTTAAATATATATATAAATCAATTGTATTTTTCTATAACATCTACAAACAAAATGTTATTTGTGCAATAAAAAAATAAAAAATAATGGCACTTGGGTGGCTCAGTTGGTTAAGCATTAGGCTTCAGCTGACGTCATGCTCTTGGGGTCCTGGGATAGAGCTCTCCGTGTGGCTCTGGCTCGGCAAGGAATCTGCTTGCCCCTCTCCCTCTGTGCTTCCCCCCACTCGTGCTGTCTCTTTCTCAAATAAAGGAATAAAATCTTAAATAAATGAATGAATAATGAAAGACCCGAGATTTATTCATTCAGCATATACTGTGTAAAGTATCATTAACAGTGATGCTCGGGCGCCTGGGTGGCTCGGTTGGGCGACTGCCTTCGGCTCAGGTCATGATCCTGGAGACCCAGGATCGAGTCCCACATTGGGCTCCCTGCTCGGCGGGAGGCCTGCTTCTCCCTCTCTCACTCCCCCTGCTTGTGTTCCCTCTCTGGCTGTGTTTCTCTCTGTCAAATAAATAAATAAAAATCTTTAAAAGCAAAACAAAACAAAACAAAACAAAAAAACAGTGATGCTCATTACAGGAAAAGTCCTTATACAAGAACTAAGATACTACTGGGTGGGGGGATACTACCCAGTAGTATCTATAGTTCTATACAAGAACTAAGATACTACTGGTGTGTGTGTGTGTGTGTGTTTAACTACTAGCATTTATTCAATGAATGCTTGAATCTAAGAGTGAGGTTTTTGTTTTTAGTTTGGGTTTCGATTTTTAAATGATTTCGACCAAACCTCTTTCAGGTGTAACAGGTCTCCTGGGCGTGAAAAGTCCGATAGAAAATCATGAAAGTATTCATTCAATTCCCTTGCCTGTGTCGCTTTAACTGGTTTTGAACTAGCTGTTACTACTTTCCGCTTTCCAGGATCAACCTCAGGTTCAGATTCAAGATGGCGACGTCAGAGGAACGGATGGAATCTGGAGCTGCAGGGGGAGCAGCTGGCTGAGCGACTCCTAAGCACCCCACAACGACAGAAGGCTCACCTAGAAGCAGGTAGGAGAGGCTGGGACACAGTCTGGCCATAAACCGCACGCACAGCGCCGCCACCCACAATCGGGCGGGAACTCAAATCCTGGAGTATCTCCCTGAAGACCCAAGAATTTGAACCCATGCCAGGTGTACCCCCAAACGTTATGTCGTGCACCTGAGAGAGGAGACCTACAAAACACCCATCTCTGAAAGCCAGTGGGGTTCCTGCGCAGGGACTCCCTCACCACCCCGCCGCTGCGTCTGGCATTAGTGTGGGAGAGGCTCACGTGCTCGGCTTGGAGGGTCGGCCTGAAGGGCGGGCATCTGATTCCGCAAACTTTTGAGGGCCGGTCTGATGGGGTATTCTCTAAGGACAGAGACTAGCTGGTGCCATCTTTTCTTTCCTTTTTTTTTCCTCTTTGCGTTTCTGGTGGCGCGTTCTCTACTCTGGCTCTCTGCGTCGCCGCATCTGGCTGGTATCTCCCGGAGAGTGAATTCGCCGGTCCGGAGCCGCGATATTTGCAGCCCCAGCCCAAGGGCTGTATATCACCCCGCACTGGTGGCCATTGGGGCTTAGGCCTGTAGCCCCTCCCGTTTGTATATTTTTGCATACTTTAGAAGCTGTTGCCAGAGGGTCTGGCTTGCAATCAGCGTGCATTCAGGGGCTAGCTGAGATCATCCCCTTCCAATCACGGGTGTTCACATACCCTCAGCCACTGAGGGGTTATTAAAAATAAAATTAGTTGCAGGGACAATCACAAAAGTTTGAAGGACAATGGAAAGGTAGGCCGGGGTGTAAAGGTAAGGTCACTCCTTCAAGACTAGGGAGGTGACTGTTTTACAGAATGCGTGGAAACCAACACAAGAGTCAAGCAAAATAAAGAGACACAATAGGTGCCAAAGAAAAGAATAAAACCTAAGAAAAGTCAGTGCCATTTTCAGCCTTGTCATAAAAGGCCTTGTCAGGTAGAATGTATGTGTTTGTATAAATTTCTTTTATAAAATTGTTGTATCATGATTTTGTTGGTTTAGGAAAAAAAAAAAACCTCTTTCTATGTCTACAGGTGTTGCTGAGTCCATGTAAGTCCTTATAAACTTAAACATGCCAAAAAGGCAGGGATTAGGTGTGCAGGGAATTAGATATTGAGGCAGAGGAAGAAAGAATAAACAATTCATCCAGTTCACTGTTCACCTGCCCTTCAGGACTGATAATAAGAAAGCTCATTTCTGTATGTCAAGATCCACAAAACAGAGGCTGCTCCGGTGGCCCAGCCCAAGTGGTAAATCTGAATCTTAAGTCACCATACATGTAGAGAAAACCCTTCACTGCCAAGAAAGCCTAATCACAATCCTTTCAAGCGGCTTTAGCTGGCTTACCTGATGGTAGAAAACAGGGCCTCGTGGACCTATAAAGAAATCCTGGACCTCCTCCCAATCATGCCATTTTTTGAGTTGCCTCTTCTAAAGCTCCGTAAAACTTGCTGCTGTGGCCCAGAAAGCCCTTGAGAAGAACACTCCACTGCTTACTAGGCACCGCACTCCCCAATCCATGGATTTTTTCCCCCCTTGATTAAAAAAACATCAAACCATTTACTTAAATTGTTTTATTTTGTCATTGGACAGTAACAAGTGAGGCTATGCTTTTACTGCCTCTATTCTGTACTAGTGACTAGAATGTGAGAAGTCTTCAAAGAAATACATCTTTTTTTGTAGTTGCTATCTTGTACAGCATTTAATAAAATTTACTGAATATTTAGAGTTCCACCCACATCTCAGTCCTTCATCATCTTCACTTTCCTATTTTTGGTTGGTTTTTTTTTTGTGTTCGATTCTTGTTTTTAATAGGTTGTGATAAGAAAGAAGTGAATGTCCATCTGCAATATTAGTACCTCTTTTCCTTCAACTACTGCCTTTTAAGAAGAAGGCTTTCAAAGACAGAATATTGTCCTTTGTGGCATTACATTACAAAGAAAATGGAATCTGATGGTCTTTAAAAGTGTTCTGGGATGAGCTAGCCCCAGACATTAGTGGTTCCTTGCTTTTAGTTTCTTATCCACATCTTCAAGTTGACCAGACCCACTTCTGGATGCAAACAGTGTGCACTTGTGGTGGTAACATCCAGGATTTGTTGAAAGGGTAGGTCAGATCAGTCAGTGGAGTTTTACAGTTAGGCACATACAGAGGCAAAAACAGTACTTGCCTGTGGTTTGGTTTTGGTTTTAGTTTGTACTTTTTATTTCTATTTCAAAAGAGACCATTCTTAAGAGGCAACAGAGATGAACCTGTATCTGTTCTGGCAATTAGCACTGTGTTCAGACTTCTAGTATACATAGATGTAAATAATGCAGTTGTCATTAATTACCAAAAATGGGAATATGGGGAACAGATGGCTTTCTGAACAGCACATTAGACCCAGTTGTCTGATTTTAGCAGTATCTGTACAGCTAAGGAGCTCCCCTTTCTATCCCCTCTTTACAGAAAGAAATCCAGAGCTTGCAAAGGCCAAGAAAGAAAAATTACAGGGTATTTAGAGGGGGCAGCAGAGACTGTATGTTTCCATTTATCTTTCTCATTATGAAGGGCTGTTCCTTTCATATTATTTTGCATCAGTTTTTAGTGTGCTGAGTTGAAAAGCAGTTTCACCTTGCTCTGGGAAAATAAGAATCTGAATCCCCAGTTGGAGAAAAGGAAATGTGTACCAGCCTTCATTATTTAAGCACACCTCGAGTTTCGGATCTGACTAAAAATGTGAATAGCAGGAAGACACAAAAGAGTCTGTTCTTTGTACCCATCTGAAATCAGGAAGTGATGAATCCCAGTGGAGCCGATTTGTTTCTACTTGGTTCCAAACCCAGTTTTCAGATGAAAGCCTTTGGAGAGGTAAAGCCTTGCTTTGTTAAGCAAATGGTCGGCTTACCTCCAATGCTTTAACCAGCAGGCCTTGTTCTTTCTATTCTGTCCTGAACCAGTTTCAAGAGCAAAAGGATGTTTGTTGTTTCAGGATTGGATGTTATGAAGGACCTTTGGAAACCAAATAGCCTCAAGTACATGCTCTTGCATACCAATGTTTCTAGAATTCAGCTGGCTTTCACAGATAATTTAAAGTTGCATGTGTCCTAAAATAGTTGAGTATGTTTCTCTCTTGCTATAGCACATTTTAAAGAAGGAAAGTAACTAACTTAACATTTTTAAAAACCTAAAAATTATGAAAAAAAATAAAATTGAAACTGGGACTCTAGATATAAAAAGAAAAAACAAGTCTCCTTTTTTCTCTATTTGGAAATTAAGACAGCATAAAAAGAGATCAAGTTAGATGAGAAGGAGGGAGAATGGTAAATATGAGACAGACTCAGAAAATCCAGATAATGGGGTTGAACCTTCCTGAGGAGGAAAAAAATTTTATCTTCCCTTCAGAGTTCTTCTAGCTGGCCCTAAGAATCAAATTTACAGGTGGCGCCTGGGTGGCTCAGTTGGTTAAGCAACTGCCTTCGGCTCAGGTCATGATCCTGGAGACCCGGGATCAAGCCCCACATC
>PITA01026507.1:0-22524 GCA_004023965.1 Spilogale gracilis
ACATACTGCCTAGGGATGGTTGGGTTTAAACGTTTAACACATTTGCTTGTAGGTGAACTTCATCCTATTCTTCAGATCTTTTGGAGTCAGACAGAGCTTTCTCTCCTAAATTGCGCTGCTTCTGGAAAGAGCTAAAACTTGAAGTTACCAGGCAGAATAAGTCCTCTGATAGCAAACGACAATACCATGGCCGTGGATATTTCGGATGTGCAAAAACTTAACACTTTAGGGCACCTGAGTGGCTCAGTTGGTTAAACGACTGCCTTCGGCTCAGGTCATGAACCCGGAGACCCAGGATCGAGTCCCACATTGGGCTCTCTGCTAGGCAGGAAGTCTGCTTCTCCCTCTCTCACTCCCCTGCTTGTATTCCCTCTCTGACTGTGTTTCTCTCTGTCAAATAAATAAAATCTTAAAAAAAAAAAAGACTTAACACTTTAAATGCTAGAAGTCATCATATTACCATGATAATAGGTGAAGCTATGAAAATTATTTGCAGAAAGCAAGTAAAACAATATGCAACCACTTTTTAATGGTGAAAATTTTGAGGTCCGTGGGTTAAATGTCTGCCTTCAGCTCAGGTCATGATCCCGGGGTCCTGGGATCCAGCCCCACATTGCGTTCGTTCCCTGGTTAGCCAAGAGTCTGCTTCTCCCTCTCCACTCTGCCCCTCCCCACTCTGTCCCTATACCCCTCCTCTGCTGGTCCCTACCCCGCACTCACGCTCACACATGCAAGAGAGCGCTCTCAAATAAAATTCAATCTTAAAAAATGTAAAAAAGGGGCTCCTGGGTGGCTCAGTGGGTTAAAGCCTCTGCCTTTGGCTCAGGTCATGATCTCAGGGTCCTGGGATGGAGGCCCGTGTAGGGCTCTCTGCTCGGAGGGAGCCTGCTTCCTCCTCTCTCTCTGCCTGCCTCTCTGTCTACTTGTGATCTCTCTCTCTGTCAAATAAATAAATAAAATCTTTTAAAATTTTTTAAAAATGTAAAAAAATAGTGAAAATTGTCTGTAAACTGCTCTATAGGAAACAAGATAGTCTCTCCTTTAAGATATAAACATATCTTGTGATTCAAAAATAGCTGGTTTCAGCATTGTTTCAGCAAAGTGTCCCTGAAAATAGGATTTTGCTTTCTTTTTAAAACGTTCTGATCTGACATTCAAATTAAAGCAAAACAAAACAAAACAAAAACGTTCTAATCTGCATGATTCTACGGAACTTGGTTCTATTTACACGAATCATCCCAGAATAAAAGGCAAGTTAGTGGCCCAAGAAGGTGGGGAAAGTAAGTCCTTTATTAATATCTCTGGGTCCCTTCTGGATTGCAAGAAGCTCTGAGGACCCCAGGATAAGTCCCAGTGGTGGGGGAGGGGCTGGAGTTGGGACTTCATCAGAGGCACAGGCCATCCCTGTACCAGAACTTTTGCCCCCACCCTCCCCCACCGCTGCTCAGTTCATTCTTGTAGGGGGCGGCAAAGCACATTTTTCTTTCTCATTTTCTGTCTTTTCTTTTTCTCTGTTCTTAGAAACTTTGAACTGATCTTAAATTTATCTTACTTTCCTAACACAATTTTGGTATATCCTGTTTCTTAATCGTTAACACAGGAGATATTTTTCCTGGAATTTATGAGGTTTTGCTGTTTTTTTGTTTTGTTTTGTTTTGCTTGTTTATTGACTTTTGTTTGGCTCTGTCCAGAACTTTTTCCGATATGGGGTATTTGTTTATTTTGGTTTTTAGTTTCTCCGAGATCCTTCTGCAGTATTTCATTACAATTATATTTGTCAACTTACATTTTTTTCCCCCATTCCTCTTCAATAAGTATATTCAGTTTAGCTTTCAGGTTATATTTTCTTGTACTTACTTTATGAAACTAATTCTTCCACATATAGTTAAATAAAACTTAACTCAATCTTTGGATAATTATTGACTTCTTATGTCAAGTTTCAGTTGTGTCCTCTGGAAAATCAGTGGGGCAGATTATAACCATAAATTACTTTATATTACACCCTCATTTGGATCCTTTTATTTGGAAAGAATCTTCATCTATCCCATTTAAATTCCTATATGGTATACATAAAAAATTACAAAAGCTTTAAAAACTAATATTCAGGGGTACCTGGGTGGCTCAGTTGGTTAAGTGACTGCCTTTGGCTCAGGTCATGATCCCGGAGTCCCAGGATCGAGTCCCATATTGGGCTCCCAGTTCTGCGGGGAGTCTGCTTCTCCCTCTGACCTTCTGCCTTCTCATGCTCTCTCTTACTCTCTCTCTCTCAAATAAATAAATAAAATCTTTTTTTAAAAAAAGATATCACACACACAGATACACACATATGTGCAAAACCATAATAGAAGATAAAAACCACTTTGTTAGTTTTAATGATAGTTTTCTGCAGTGAGAAGGATTATGGGTGAGTTTTGTTGTGATATTCTCTGTGTTTTTCTGTGTTTTTAAAGTTTCTGCTTTAAACATCTCATTTACTTGGGGAACCTGGCTGCCTCAGTCCGCGGAGGGTGAGACTCTTGATCTCAGGGTTGTGAGTTTGAGCCTCACATTGGGTGTAGAGATTACTTAAAAATAAAATCTTTTAAAAAAGAAAAGAGAAAAAAGTCTCTCTTGGCTGTTCTGTGTAATCCAAGGTAACATCTTTAACTTGCCATCTTTTTTTTGGTCCCTTCCTTTCTAATATTTATGCATCTTTGTTTCCCTGTTCTGATTTCATTCAGTGGGCTTACAAAAGAATATTAATATGATAGGAATTATTCCTGACTTCAGTAGGAAAGAACACATTTATAAAATTAAAAATTATATGAATATTAGTTAAAAAAATTTTATTTAAGATTTTATTTATTTGACAGAGAGAAACATAGCCAGAGAGGGAACACAAGCAGGGGGAGTGAGAGAGGGAGAAGTAGCCTTCCCGCCGAGCAGGGAGCCCGATGTGGGACTCGATCCTGGGACTCCCGGATCATGACCTGAGCTGAAGGCAGTGGCTCTTAACCGGCTGAGCCACCCAGGCGCCCCTGTGTGTATTCCATCTATTTACACTGCCATTGAGTTTTAGGTAAAATACAAAATGATCCTCAGTAGAGGCTTCTTGGTAGCACCCTAACCGGAATTCAGTCTCTGCTCTGAGAAGGATGATGAGGGCCGAACACAGAGCATGGGGCTATAAATCCTGACCCACAATTCTACGACCCGAAAGCTGCAAAGCACAGAAATATTTAAAGCTCATTTGGTAGCAAACCTTGACCTGCAATGACATGAGTCTTGTCAGTCTTAATTAGTGTTAATATTCATATCATATGCAAATAGTTCCCAAAGACTGGAACTTCCTTGAGGCCCCACTGAGGAGTTTCATACTCTGTGTCTCCTTCCTAAAATCCAAAATATTTTGAGTTCTGAAACAGGGCTCTGGTTAAGGGATTTTGTACCTGCCCTATGCGGGGCGGGGTCCAGGCATGCCAAAAACATAAGCACCTGTAGGCTATCATCCCCAAGGTCATAAAATTGAAATGGCAACATATGTGCATAAGAAAAACTTTCAACCTTTCAAATAAGCCTTTAAACTAAGAGGTAGCCCTGGTCTGTGTTGATGTAAAGAGAGATACACCCTCTTGCCTATCAATATTTAATATATGTGTCCCCAAATAGTACAGGATCATGTTTGATGGATATAGACTTGGGCTAAAATACAGAAGAGGTGTGCTTGGCAAAGGGAGAAAGAAAAATAAAGATTATCTGTAAGTCCTATACATCAGACTCTTCCGTTGTAAGCATCAGCAACTTCATATGAATTAATAAGCAAAGAAGAAGTCTATCGTCCGCCATTTATGAAAAGCCCTGACTTGAGTGAGCCACATGTTGGGCGGTGGGCTCCCTCCCTCTACTGTTCCATTGTCAGACAGGCTCTTTCCACGCAGTGGGAGAGATGGCCACTGGCATGTTCAGTTTACGGTCCAACCAGGCCACGGTCCCAGAAGGGAAGAGAGAGACCACCTCTCCTCATGCATCCATCTCAGTCCCTTAAAATCATCTAGCCTGCCTGGGCTGGCATCTCAGCTCATACCTGTTGTAAGGAACGGGGACTGCGGTCAGCGTGACTCACAACCTGGGCATTGTCATTGGCAACCACACTGGAGTCGCATGGGAGGGGAGAAGGGCAACCACTAAAGCCAGAGGTACCAGGACAGATTAATTTAAAAAAATAAAATAATTTGAAAAAAATTAAAAAAAAAAAAAAAGAAAGAAAGGATTGGCTGTGTCTAGCCCGACAGGAGACTCTTCCTCCTAAGAGAGACCCTTCGCTTTGCTGAGGAAGCTAGGGGCACAGGAAGAGATGCTGAATTGTGCCTGGAGTCACAGGGTCAGAGGAGCCTCTAGGTGCCCAGGCACTCTTGGGTCCCAAATGTTGACGTCTCTGGTCTCTGCGCATGAAAGAGTGACAATAGAGGGATTTTAAGAGGGATGATGTAGGAAAGAGCCTTCAAAGTGCCTCTGGCAAGTTTCAAGATGTTTAAAGGAAAGAAGAGAAGTGCATTGCTGGAAGGAATGACGGAGGATTACAGGCAAAGGTGCGACATTTATCTACATCAAGGATCTTGCCCCTGGCGAGTTGGTCTTGTGAGTAGTTCCCTTCTTAATCTAAGAGAAATTTTTGGTTCTCTTCTGAACTGAGACAAGCTTGTGAGGCTCATGTTTGATGACTATACCCCTGCTCTAAAATACAGAAAAGAGGGACGCCTCGGTGGCTCAGTCATTAAGCGTCTGCCTTCAGCTCAGGTCATGATCCCAGGGTCCCAGGATCGAGCCCCACATCAAGCCTCCAGCTCCGCAGGAAGCCTGCTTCTCTCTCTCTCTCTCTCCCCCTACTTCTGTTCCCTCTCTAGTTATGTTTCTCTCTGTCAAATAAACAAATAAAATCTTTAAAAAATAATAAAATAAAATACAGAAAAGAGATGCTTGACTGGGGGAGGGTGGGGGTAAGGGAGAGATCCTTTATAATCTCTGTGTATAAACCTGACTTAATATGAATTAAGCAAAAAATTAGTCTGTTGATTCAGTTAGAGAAGTGTTTAGAAGAAGGAGAAAATTTTCTGACCAAGGGTTAATTAATCCTTTCATAATTCTGACATTCAGGGACCAAGGGCATCCTATAAAGCTTCCATAGCTTTCTAAACAACTTGCTGTAGGTTGCCTGGGAAATGATGTGTTGATGTTCCAGCAGAGGCCACAGGACTATGTCTGCAACTTTCTGCAAAATTAAGTTACAGTTGCTGTTTGCAAATCCTGGCGGAAGAAATCTTCCAATAGATGCCATTTCCCTCAGTCATGTGCCCACACTCGCTACTTCTTATGTTAACATTGCGATTACATTTTGGACCATCCTTTGTTTTGCCCTTGAAGGACAAAGATTAAGTCTTAAATGCAGAAGTCAGAGAAAGAGATGACACATTTTGCCTGGCCTAGAATATTCCAGATCTGCTGAGGTAGATGTATGCAAAGCTGGATAACCTCCAGCTACAGACCAACCCCCAATCCATTACCGCTTCACGCAGATTAAAGCAAAGAATAAACGGACCCCATAATGTGCTGGCCATTTACACAAACTGCCTTTGGAATTCTCACAACACTGAAAGGAAAGTATTATTTTAATGGGTAAGCAAAATAAGGCTTAGAGAACTTTACTTGCTTTCCCATGGCCATCGGCTCACAGGAAGTAAAGCTAGGAGTCTAGAACTGAACTGTGTGATTTCAAAGCCTGAGCAAAACTCTAGGCCTGGCTTCCTGCTGGGTCGTATCTTTGGGGAAATAATTTAGCTCTATAACACCTAGCTTTTGGTTTCCTGTTACAAATGCTCCTCTCCTTACCAAATAAGAACTTATGATCATGAAGCTAGAATGTAAAAAACAATCCAAAGAGCTGAGAAAGCAGAAGAATTGAATACAACTTTTGCCCACCAGCACTTCACAGACTATCTGGGGAAAGAAAACTCAAATATGAAGAAATAAAAACTTAAGAATGTGTTGAGCTGAGCAACCGGAAAGCAGAAAAAACTCAGGACAGTGACAGACTCTGAGCAGCCCCCATGTCCATTTCCCCATCCTTAGTAAGACAACTCCCCCTGCCCCTCCTAGCTGGGACTACAGCCACCTGTAATCTAGACTACATTTCCCAGCATCTCTTGCAGCTCAGCATGATTAAACTCTATCCAATGGAATGAAAGCAGATATGATAGCTCAACTTCTGGGGAGGATTCTTAAAGGAAAAGAACAATACCTTAAGTCATCCCTTCCACTCTTCCTGCATGTTGGTGCTTTGGCAGCCTTCTGGAATCATGAGGCAGAACTGGGAGTGGAAGTCACTCAGGACAGAGCTATAAGATAGAGGAAGCCCAGAGATCTGACTCTGTGTGGCACAGCCCGGGCTCTGGACTGCCAACCTCCATCCTTTTATATGAAAGAGAAATAAATGTCTATAAATTTTAAGTCATTATTATTTTGGGTTTTTGTTATTGCAGGCGAATTTAATCTTTACTAAAACGGGCACAATTCTATTGCCCTTCCTGTCCCCCCAGATCCGACTGCATGTCTTTTAGCAAGTCACTTAACCTTTCCCAGTGTGGCTGGAAAAAACCTAACAAGACAAACCAGGGAAAGAGCAGAAGAAAGAGCTTGGAGATTTTAGTTGGCCTGTTGCAGTAAGGTAGGCAGGAGGGAAGCATGGTGCCAGGGAAGGGGTGGAGGGAGGGCTTTTGGGGAGTCTGGGGGGTGAAGAAAAGAAAAGAGCTATAGAAACAAGACTTTTCAACCTACAAACTTAAAATGCAATACTTTAAGAATTCAGAGAAAATAAAGTCTGTATGCTGGAGAAAGTGATTAAAGATTTGATTTAGGAGATGAAGTATGAAGTAGGCATTAAAGAATGAATCCAATTTAGTTTGAAGTTGTGACTCTTTCATTTGTTTTAAATTTACATTTTAATTCCACTTAGTTAACATACAGTGTCATATTAGTTTCAAGTGTACAATATAGTGATTCAACCCTTCCATATATCACCCAGTGCTGACCACAACAAGTGCCCTCCTTAATGCCCATCACCTATTTCACCCATCCCCCATGCCCCTCCCCCTGGTAACCATTAGTTTGTTCTCTAAAATTAAGTGTCTGTTTCTTGATTTCTCTCTCTCTCTCTTATTTTTTCCCTTTGCTTGTTTACTTTGTTCCTTAAATTCCACATATGAATGAAATCATACAGTATTTTTCTTTCTCTGACTAATTTCACTTAGCATTTACACATTCTAGCTCCATCCAGGTCATTGCAAATGGCAAGATTTTGTTCCTTTTTATGGCCGAGTAATATTCTATCGTATATATCACATCCTTATCTGTTCACTGTATCATTCATGACTAAAAAGTTGGGGGGAGAAAAGAATGGGTTCAAACTTAAATGACCATCAACTTAATATACACTGCTACATGCAGGATAGGTTATATAAAAAACTAACAATAACCATATGTCCCAAACCAGTAAGAAGTATGCAAAGAATAAAGAGAAAAGAATCCAAATATAACACTAAGTATCAGCAATACACAAAAGAAAGACAAGAAAAGATCAGAGAAAAATCTCCAGAAAGAACCACAAAACAAGAAATAACATAGCAATAAATACATATTTATCGATTGTTACGTTGAATGTAAAAGGACTAAATGTTCCAATCAAAAGATATGGGGTGACAGAATGGATAAAAATAACCAAGCCCCATCTATACACTGCCTACATGAGACCCATTTTATTTTATTTTTTTAAAAAGATTTTATTTATTTATTTGACAGAGAGAGATTACAAGTAGGCAGAGAGGCAGGCAGAGAGAGAGGAGGAAGCAGGCTCCCTGCTGAGCAGAGAGCCCAATGCGAGCCTCGATCCCAGGACCCTGAGATCATGACCTGAGCCGAAGGCAGAGGCTTTAACCCACTGAGCCACCCAGGCGCCCCCATTTTATTTTTCTAAAGATTTATTTATTTATTTGAGAGGGAGAGCATGGAGTGGGGCAGGGAGAGGGAGGGGGAGGAGAGAGAAGCCCAAGCCTACTGACCTCGCTGATGCAGGCCTCAATCTCACCACCCTGAGATCACAACCTGAGCCAAAACCAAGAATCAGCTGCTTAATCAACTGCACCACCCAGGCACCCCCAAGAGATCCATTTTATTTATTTTTATTTTTTTACGATCTTATTTATTTGAGAGAGAGAACATGCAAAAGAGCATGAGCAGAGGGAGAAGCAGAGGGAGAGTGAGGAGAAGGCTACTCACTGAGCAGGGCGCCAATGCAGGGCTCAATCCCAGGACCCCAGGTTCATGACCTGAGCCGAAGGCAGCCGCTTAACCATCTGAGCCACCCAGACGCCCCCTCAAGAGACCCATTTTAGACCTAAAAACACCTGCAGATTGAAAGTGAGAGGATGGAGAAAACTTTATCATGCAAATTATTGGCAAAAGGAAGCTGAAGTAGCAATACTTTTAGGTGGACTTTTCCAGCTACAAGTTACAGAAACTCAATCTAATGCTGCTTCTTAAAAAAAAAAAAAAAAAAAAAAAAAAAGTGGGTAGGGTGGGCGTTAGTGGTTGGGTCATGTAATTAAGAAGGCAAGAATGAAGCTCAGGGAAGTCTGGATTAAGACCACATAACATCATTAGGATGTGGTCTCAGCCCTGCTTTCCTGAGCTCAGGGCATTGCAAAGGCAAGCGGTCCCGCCTGGCAGCTGTGGACAGACAGCCCACCAGCCAGGAGGCTCCGGTGAGAGCTGGCTCCTTCCTTAGGGTTGCACGGAAGTCCTCACCCTACCTGACTGCCCCACCCCTGTGACTCGCTTCTGCAGACCTCCGCGTGTTCCCACCCTCAGCGTGGGTGGGCAGAGAGCTTCTGGGGCCCCAGTCCCTCCCCAGCAGCCAGGGTTGGGATTTCACAAAGGGGGGCTGTTTGAAGGAAAAGCAAGATGCTGTTAACCATAGAAAGGAAATGGGTGCTGGGAACAACATTGTGCGGATCTCAGGGCAGAGGAGAGGAAAAGCAGGGATGCAGAGTCTGGAGGGAGTGGAATGGAGTAGGCTGAATGGAAGAAAAAATTCAGGTCAGCAAGAAATGTGCTGGCAAGGGACCCCTTCTTCCTCACCGTTATCATTTTGCTAGGGCTACCACAACAACGTAGATGGCTTGAACAACTGAAATTTATTTTCTCCCTGTTCTGGAGGCTAGAAATGCAAGATCAAGGTGCTGGCAGGGTTGGCTTCCCCTAAGGAAGCCTTGCCCTGCGGTGGCCACGCTCCCTCTTTCTCTTCACAGGCTGTCCCTCTGTTCCTGTGCAGCCCTGATGTCTTTGCTGCTTCCTATAAAGACACTGGTTATATTGGAGTAAGCCCACCCACATGACCTATTTATTTTCTTTTATTTTTAATTTTTTATTATTTATTTTATTTATTTTTATTTATTTTTTATTTTATTTTATTATTTTATTTTATTATTTTATTTTATTTATTTCAGTTATTTATTTTATGTATTTTATGTATTGTATTGTATTGTATTGTAACCTCCACTCCCAATGCGAGGCTTAAACTCATGACCTCAAGATCAACAGTCATACGCTCTTTGACTGAGCCAGTCAGGCTCCCCATGACCTTATTTTAATCTAATCACCTCTTTAAAGACCTTATCTACAAATACAGTCACCTTCTAAGGCATGGGGGGTTAGGATTCCAACATACAAACCGGAAGTGGGGGAACATAATTCAGCCCATAACACTCAGTATTGTCAATAAAAGCACAAAGGAAACACATAGATCATGGATTTCTCATATAGTTATAGAAAATCTAATAATTGCGGCTAAATGGTGTGGGCACAGATCTCAGCAAATCTTCTGTATTACCCTAAATGAGTGAAAGCTGCCATCTTGAATGATAAATCGGTCCTCTGCAGCCGCTAGTCTTCTAGAACCCTTAGCTTTCTGGAAAGGCTCTGCAGTGGACCGGAGGCTTCTGCCTCTTCACAATGCATATGCTGAAACCCAGGCTCCAGTGTGATGGTATCTGGAAGCAGAGGCTTTAAGAAAGGAAGATATGAAGGCAGAACCCTCATGAATGGGATGTGTGCCTTATAAGAGAGACCCTGGAGAGTTTCCTGGCCCTTTCTGCCCCATGAGGATTCAGTGAGAAAAGAGCCATCGATAAATCAGGAAGTGGGATCTCACCAAACACCAGATCAGCCATTTCCTTGATCTCAGACTTCCCTGCCTCCAGAACAGTGAGAAATAAATTTCTGCTGTTTTTAAGCCACCGAGCCTAGTGGATTCTGTTATAACAGTGTGAACCAACTAAGGTTCTAAACCAGTGCATAGCCAAAGCCAAGCAAGCAAACAAACCAAAGAAACTAAATAAGAGACTAGCAAATCAAAGGTGCACTTCCACAAATGCTCTGCAACGAGCTGGTACCTGTGGGAAGGACAGCGACACCCCATGACTCACTGAGCAACACCGAGCCGCATAGAGCTAGGGTAGAATGAGGGCCTGGCACCTCATCCAGTGTTCTCTCCAGAGGAGGCACGTGGGAAGCAATGACTAGGTTGAATTTCTCTAAAAAGAAAGCAGAGGGGTGCCTGGGGGGCTCAGCTGGTTAAACATCTGCCTTCTACTCAGGTCACGATCCCGGGGTCCCAGAGTGGAGACCCACATGGACTCCCTGCTCAATGGGGAGCATGCTTCTCCCTCTGCCTGCTGATCCCCCGGCTTGTGCTCTCTCTCCCTCTTTCTGTCAAATAAATAAATAAAAATACTTTTAAAGTTAATTAATTAAATTAAAAGAAAACAGAAAGGGGCGCCTGGGTGTCTCAGTTGGTTAAGCGACTGCTTTCGGCTCAGGTCATGATCCTAGAGACCCGGGATCGAGCCCCACATCAGGTTTCCTGCTCAGCAGGAAGCCTGCTTCTCCCTCTCTCACTCCCTCTGCTTGTATTCCCTCTCTAGCTGTGTTTCTCTCTGTGAAATAAATAAATAAAATCTTAAAAAAAAAAAAAGAAAGAGGGAGAGAGAACCCCTATGGTGTTACGGATTGCCTTTGTTCTGGCAACAGACAAAGTGGAAAAACCTTCAACATGTGGGGCAGTGGGATGGAAGGGGGGGTAAAAGCCACCTGCACTTTGATTCAGAAGCCGTTGGAGCCCTGTGCATGAAATAAGAGACCTTCCGAATGTACCACAAGAAGAGGGGAAATGGGAAGAGGAGAGGGCAATGGATTATGTTTCTTGGTCACCAGTCAAAAACGGAGAGACTCTCCGCCAGCTTCATTCCATGGTGATGTTTCTCTCCCCATCCTATTTGGTTTTTCCACAGCACTTATCACTGTGTGGAGTTGTCTTTTATAATTTCTCAATTCTTTTTTTCTAGTCTACCCCCACCACCTCTAGAGTATAAGTTCTAAGACAGAGGGACTTTTTCATAGTCTTTGCTATGTCTGCAGTCCCCAGGACACAGTAGGTGCTCAGAAAACAGCGTTGAACGAATAAAGGAGAACACAAAGGCTGTCAAAGACTTTAATAAAATAAAGGTGACCATGCCCAAGTAATCAATAACGCTATGGGGAGCTTGACAGTTTAGGACGCTTCATTCCATGAAGATCATGCATGATTAATACATATATTTTGGTTAGAAAATTTGTGGTGGTATCATGAAAAATCAGCTTTGGCTATTTTCCTGTTTCTTTTGCAGCATTAATAGCAAAAACAGGTCAGTCAGTTGAGCATCTGTCTCTTGATTTAATCTCAGGTCGTGATTTCAGGGTCTTGAGATCAAGTCCCGCATTGGGCTGTGCACTAGGTTTGGAGCCTGCTTGGAATTTTCTCTCCTCCTCTACCTGTGCCCGACCGCCCCACCCCACCCCTACTGCCTACCCCCCAACATACACATTCTCTCTATTAAAAAAAAATAGAAAAAGAAAAAAGGCAAAAGCATAAATTCTTAGTTGCTTTTATTAAACTTTTTATGAATATATGTGTTAACCATCTTTCTTATATTCTATTTTCTGATGCCTTCACATCTGGAGCCTTGTGACCCTGGAGAGACTTCCCTCCTAGGGAGATTAGCCTATAGCCCAACACTGATTTTTTTTTTTTTTAAGATTTTATTTATTTGTCAGAGAGAGAGCCAGAGAGGGAGCATAAGCGGGGGAGTGGGAAAGGGAGAAGCAGGCTCCCTGCCAAGCAAGGAACCCGATGTCGGACTCCATCCTAGGACCCTGGAATCATGACCTGAGCTGAAGGCAAGCATTTAACTGACTGAGCCACTCAGGCGTCTCCCAACACTCCTTGATAGGAGTGCCTTGATAGGACTGCCCTAATCACCAGAGCCAGGCACTAGATAACTAGGGACAGACCCTATGCCCCAGAGCCCACTGAAATTATTTAAACTAGTCAGTCTTCAACCTTTTTACCATGCATCCCCATTCCTTCCCACAATAAGGGCTCCTGCTCAGTTTCTCCCTTTCCTGGCGCTCCTACACAGCCCAGGTGCTTCCCCATATGGGTCCCTGTGTGTGGCTTGTCCCCTCCCCTCTTTGGGAGCTGTGAGTAACAAATTACATTTTCAGTGGCAAGTGTCTCCTGATCGTGACCTTACTGTACCTCTAATTTTCTATGAATATACAATATTTCAAAAACAACCTACCAGGTATACACTCAGTTCCTAAGTAACAAGGAACCCAATCCAAATGGCCTTTTTGCCAAGGAGGAGATGTGTTTTGAGTTGAGCGTCACTTCAGTCTCCACTGATGTTGTCAAAGGCAATGTCATCTGCCCTTGGCAATGTCAGCTCGAGCCTCCATTCCCTGATACACAGGCTTCCTTATTCAAACTGAGGGAAAGGGACCAGGTCTTTCTGGAAGCTGTCTCCAGAGAATGCAGCAACTTTGTTCTGAAGAGATCCCGCAAACCGCTTTGTGGAACTAGGGCGTGTCTCCCTCTCTGGGCAGCAAAGGGCCCATGTGGATGGGGTTGGGCTGGAGCCCCATGCCCTTCCTTGAACCAGGAGGGCAGGCAGCCTGCAGGAAGCGTGTGAGCTGCATAGGGGAGTGCATGGGGGGAGGTGTGGATACCGAAGTAGATCCTGAGCAGTGAGTTAGCAGGAAAGGGGGAAGGGCACGTGGAGCGGTACCCTGATGTCCTTCCAGTAACACGATATTGCTACAAGTATAAAAAATAAAGAAGTAGCACAAGGCAATAACCTGTGTTTGGAGTAGGTGGTGATTTAAGAAGGGGAGAGAGGGCACCTGGGGGGCTTGGTTGATTAAACATCTGTCTTTGGCTCAGGTCATGATCCCAGGGTCCTGGGATGGAGCCCCATGTTGTCAAGCTCCCTGCTCCTCCCTCTCCCTCTGCCTTTCCCCTCCCCCACAGCCCTGCTCATGCTTTCTCTCTCTCTGAAATAAATAAATAAAATCTTTAAAAAAAAAAAAAGAGAAAGAGAGGATAAAACTCACAAACCAACTGGAGTATCTATCACATTTGCAAGTAAAACCTTCTACCTTTGGTGGCTTTTACTAAATCAGAAGGGGACAATTCACCTCCCAGGAGATATGATCCTGATTTTGAGAGGACCATTAAAAAAAGTCATTACAATTCTATTTTTCATTTCTATCTTACATTTGCTTGTCTCATCTTTTAAGGTTGTAAACTTGATGGGAAAAGAGGTCATATACTTTTATAGCATAGTGGTATTTAAAATGTCAAGCAGCAGAAAAATCAGGGTACCTTTTAGCTTGAGAATCTTAATGCATATTTATTGCTTTTCTTCAACAGTTTCTCTCATTCCACATACACATAGACATTTGTTCCCCCTCAATCCCACCCCAGACACACACATTTAGTCCAAGGAAAGATGTGCTATCAAGCAAGAGCACGATTCTTTACTACAGTATCACAGAAGGCTAATGCAATTAGTGTCTAGGGCAGAAGGAATGAAAAAGCATGTAATGCAGAAAGGTTATTTGTGATATGTTTCTTGAAAAAAAAGTCTGCTTGATTTGTATCTTTCTGTGGCCCTCTACAATAGAGGTTCGCTCGCCTCTGCCACAGACCCTTTTCCAATCACCAGGCTTGTGTAGATTTATGCTCTCTTCCTGATTTAAAAGCAACTCCCAGAAGTGCTTTTCAGCATCACGAGATGGCGTGTGTATTAGACATTCTGCAAGCATAGATCATATTTATCACCAAATTCGAGATAATTGTAAGCAAAGAATAATTATAAAATTCACATATTATGCTAGTGATTAGCCCAACCTTAATGATTTTTAATATATGGATCATGCCTTGATTTTTACATTTGGTGAAAGGAGTATATGGTATGAAAACAGGACTGTAAGCAACATATTATTTGTTCCTTTAAACAAAAGCAGAATGAGAAAATGGATGTGAAAGCACGCTGTGAATCCTAAAGCACTATACAAATGTGAATTATTGGGGTGCCTGGGTGTCTCAGTTGGTTAAGCAACTGCCTTCGGCTCACGTCATGATCCCGGAGACCCGGGATCAAGTCCCACATCGGGCTCCCTGCTCCGCAGGAAGCCTGCTTCTCCCTCTCTCACTCCCCCTGCTTGTGTTCCCTCTCTGGCTGTGCTTTTCTCTGTCAAATAAATAAAATCTTTAAAAAAAAAAGTGAATTATTGTTATTGGTTTCATTAGTCGTTAAGCTTTATTGAAGGGAAAAAAGATAAGAAAAGAACTGCACAGTTGCACTCATTTTCGTCCTTTATTGGCATTCTAAGTGCATTCGAGTTAGCTATTTGTTTTCTAGGTATTGTAACATGATTAGGTGACAAATTCTACTTTGATGAATGGTTTCACTGTTGAAAAAGTGGTCTGCTTTCAATGCAAATTTTGAAATGGGCAAAAGATTTGAACAGGCATTTCAGAAAAAAAGGTCATGCAAATGACCAGTCAACACAGGGAAAAATTTTCATGATGAATCAGTGAGAAAATGCAAATCAGGGGCGCCTGGGTGGCTCAGTCATCATGATCCCAGAATCCTGGGATCCAGTCTGGCATCAGGCCCCCTGCTCAGCGGGAAGCCTCTTTCTCCCTCTCTCACTCCCCCTGCTTGTGTTCCCTCTCTCAGTGTTTCTCTCTGTTAAATAAATAAACAAAATTTTTTTAAAAAGGAAAGAAAATGCAAATCAAACCACTTTATTTACCATTAACTACATGCCCAACGGATTGGCTAACAATGATGAGAGCTACCAATATTGAGAACTGGCAAGCATGCACAGCAACCGGATTCTCCTAGACCGCCAGTGTGGGGGTGTGAGGTGGTACCTTTTGAAGAACTATTGAGAGTATCTGCTATGGTTGAATTTATGCCCCTCTCATGACCAAACCCTCCCAGGTATACACTTTTGATGGGCAGAATAAAGACCACACCCTTTCCCCAAAGCTCTCTGCCTCCTAATCTTGGGAACCTGTGACTTTATTATCTTACCTGGCAAAAGGTAAATTGCAGATGTGATTAAGGTTACAGATGTTGAGATGGGGAGAATTATCCTGAACTATAAGTGGGCCCAATCTAATCACATCAATCCTTAAAAGCCCAGAACCTTTGCCACTGTGGCCAGAAAGAGAAACTACAATGAAGAAACAGCCAGAGACATGTAGCCAGAGAGGGATTCAAAGGCATCTTTGCCAACTTTGAAGATAGAGACAAGGTCATAAGCCAAGGAATGCAGAGGTCACTAGAAGCTGGGAAAGACTCTCAGCTGAATCAGCAAGAAAATGGAACTCAGTCCTACTGCAGCAAGAAACTGAACTTGGCTAACTACCCAAATAGGTGAGATAATGCCTGGTGAGACCGTGGCAGACTTCTCACCTAAAGACCTGAGAAGTAACAAATGTGTGTTGGGTTAAGTGAGAACTTTGTGGGAACTTGTTGCAGCAGTCATAAAAAGCAAATACAATACCCAACAGAAATTCATCTGTGCACTAGAAAATGTGTACAATAGTGTTCACAGCGGTATTATTTGTTAAGAGCCCCCAAGTGGAAATATCCCATGTGGCCATTCACAGAATAGGTAAATAAAGTGGCCTGGGCATACAATGGGCATGTGGGGAGGTGAGAACAGAGGGTGGTGATAGCCCCCGGAGGATGTTTGGTGGCATTTCTCACAGCATGAGTGGAGTATGGAGGACGGTGGGTGACAGACTTATGGTTTCATGTATGTATGTATGTATACAAAGCTGAAAACCAGGCAGAACTCTTTCCACCGACAGAGGTCAGAACAGTGTCTTTATCGGGGAAAAAGGCACAAGGGGGTTTTGGTGGGTGCCAGAAACATCCTATATTTTGATCCGGGGTGTGCTTTTCTGCATAGAGATCATACTGCAGTTAAAAAGTTCATAGAAAGTGATCTATCTGTTTAAATTGTGAAATATTTTTTAAAATATACCTTACAGACCAGTTTGTAATAGTTATCTTTTCCCTCTCATTTATTCTTTGGCTTCCCTGATTTTTCATCATGGAATATTCCCCTAAGGCCAGAGGAATAGAAAAATCCAGGGACATGCCACCAAATATGACACAGTTGAATGAATTTAAATGGATACAGTTTCATATGCTCCGCTGTTAAATTGCATTTATTTGTTTGCTTATTTCTTTCTTTAAAGATAATCAGTTTTTTTCTCCCCAGAAGCATTAGATTGTTACCATTCTCTTCTATTTCCTTTAAAGATTTTCCAATCACATTGTATGGGTATGTGTGATTTCTTTCTTTCTTTTTTTTTACATGAGTGATAGCAAACTATACAATTGGGTCTCTACTTGCTTTTCTCATACATGAGCAGAGTCATAATATTTAATAGCTGAGTAGATGTTGAACCATCAATCATTTGACTCACTTCCCTATCAATGGGCATTTAGGTTGTTACCAGTCTTTTGCTATTGTAAAAACCAAGGCAATAAATACCTCTAAATGCCCATTATTTTGTATAATCAGAAGTTACTTTTCAGTAATTTACTTCAAATTAATAACCAATGGTGGATGTTAACTTTTTTTTTCCATTTTAAAACTGGACTACCCACTGAATTCATCCAAAGATACTTTGGTACCGAACTTCAAGTTAGACAAAGGCTAAACAAACAAAAGTTAATCATACATCTATAAAGGATATATTTTTTAAATGATGTGTTCATTTCCTAGGGCTGCAACAAAGTACCACACACTGGGTGGATGGCTTCAAACAACAGAAATTTATCATCAGATAGTTCTAGAAGCTAGAAATCCAGAATCGGTGTTATCAGAGACATGTTCTCTCCAAAGTCTCTAAAGATGAATCCTTTCTTGCCTCTTCCTCTGCCCACAATTCCTTGGCTTGTCCATATATTACTCAAATCTCTGCCTCCAGTTTCACCTGGCTCTCTTCTTACAAGGACACAAGTCATATCATATTAGAGGCCCACTCTACTCCAGGATAACCTCTTCTTAATTAATTATATTTGCAACGACCCTTTTTTCCAAATAAGGTCACATTCTGAAATACTGGGGGTTAGGACTTCAATATATCTTTTAAGGATGGGGAAAGTAAGACACAATTCAATTATGGCTTGAATATTTGTGTTCCTGCAAAATTCGAGGTTGAAATTATCCCCAGTGTGGTGATTTAAGAATAGTACATGATTTGGTACTTTACTGAGGAAACAATAAATATTCTATACAAGTGTTGTCAGCATTCAGCAAATATTTGAAAAGTGCCTATGACATGCCAGGCTTTATTCTAGGAATTGAGATAGAATTCTAAAAAAGCTGGCAAAATTCTCCACTATTTTGGGTCTCAGTGAGGAGACAGACAATAACCAAATACGTAAAATATATCTCATGTTTAGACATTAATAAGCACTAAGAAGAAAAAAAAATAGCATTTGAAAGGAAAATGTAAAGTGTAGGGAGCTGAGTCAGAACCTGAGTGAGTGTGGAAGGTGCCACTGAAGAGCCTCTTGCATAAAAACCTGAAGGAAGTGACCCTTGAGAAGGCTGTGGGAAGAGGAAGTACAAAGGCCTGAGTCATGGGACTCAGGAAGAGCATGGGACCAATGAGGCTGCGGGATGGGCAGAATGGGTCAGGGGCAGCAGCGAGGTCCCAGGGGAGAATGGAAGCCTGCCACACTGAGGCCACAGGAAGGACTTGGTTTTCCTCTGAGTAATGTGAGAGCTTAGGGAGTGTTTAAGCAGGGGAGTCAGTCCATCTGAAGCAGGTTTCAATATGGCTGCTTTGTTGAGAACAGGCTGAGGGGAGCCAAGGGTAGAACGAGGGAAACCAGTTTGGAGTCTGCTGAAATCATCCAAGCAAAAGATGATGTGGTTTGGATTGGGTTTGTGGTCTTGAGGTGGGACGGTGTAGTCCTTTTCTGACCCTATACAGAAAGTCAACCTGCCGGTGTCTGTGGTCGGACCAGATTGAGGATGCAAGAGGGGAAAATGCAAAGGGAGCGCAAAGGCTGTTGATCTGAGCAATCGCAAAGACAGAGTTGTCATTAACTGAGATGGGGACACTCCAGAAGAAACAGGCCGAAGGAGGAATACACAATACAGTTTGGGGCATACTAAGTCTGAGAAGGCAAGCATGAGTCTGTAAGTTCAGGGAACAGTCCAAACTCAAGAGACATACTTTGGAATCTAGAACAAGAAGGGCAATGAAGGGGCCCCTGGGTGGCTCAGTGGGTTAAGCCTCTGCCTTTGGCTCAGGTCATGATATTAGGGTCCTAGGATCAAGCCCCACATCAGGCTCTCTGCTCAGCAGGGAGCCTGCTTCCCCCACCCCCCCAATCTCTGTCTGCCTCTCTGCCTTCCTGTGATCTCTTTCAAATAAATAAATAAAATATTTAAAAAAAAAAAAAAGAAGGGCAAGGAAAACCAAGAGACTGTTGCAATCATGTAGGAGGTGAGTGTTGATCTAAAAAAAGGAAAATGAATCTAGTTTCTGAGTTTCAGAAGCCCGTGGGACATCTAGGTGGAGACTGAAAATACTAGAAGAGCAATTTGACTAAAAAAAAAGAAGACATCCACCAATAAGAAACAGCTAAAAAATGGAAGTGAACCTTTGGAAATGCCAATGTTTACATGGTGGTTAAAAGGCTAGCAAATAGGGGCTCCTGGGTGGCTCAGTTGCTTAAGTGACTGCCTTCAGCTCAGGTCATGATCCCGGAGACCCAGGATTGAGTCCCACATCGGGCTCCCTGCTCGGCGGGAAGCCTGCTTCTCCCTTTCTCACTCCCTCTGCTTGTGTTCCCTCTCTGGCTGTGTTTCTCTCTGTCAAATAAATAAAATCTTAAAAAAAAAAAAATGGCTAGCAAATACAAATTTGGGAGTGGACCAGGGAGGAGGGGAGAGGAGGGCAGAGGGGAAAGGGTGTCCCAGAGCCAGGGGAGGAGAAAAGCAGAATGCCACAGACAGGTTAACTGGGCTGCAAACTGAACAGGGACCACTGGATCTGCTAATTAGGAGGGTTCTGTTGCCTTTACAAGTCAGATTGCAGTAGATGGGGAACGAATGTGATGTGAGGGAGGAGGGTAATATTATCTGAAAGGAAAATAAACTCCGTCTTCTTGTCTACCCATACGCCTCAAGTTGATGAATCACAGTCTGACCTCTTTTGCCCTCCTCCTGTGTGGAGATGTCTGGGCCCTCATGTAGTGCTTCCTTCTGGGGGATCCCGGCCTCCCAGGTCTGTCTGACAAGTGCAGCATTGGTGCTGATCTCTGTTTCTAGAAGGCCTTGTTCTTATGGGTTCAAAAGCCAGCCTTGGCTCAGGTCCCATCTCCAACGCTCCCCCTCCTGGAAGCTTTCTCCAGTCCTTCCAGCTTTAAGCTATCTTTTCCTCCCCTGAATTTGTATAATATTTATCTATACATTTCCTTTTTTAAAAAGATTTTATTTATTTGAGAGAGAGAGTGAAAGAGAGCATGAGAGGGGAGAAGGTCAGAGTGAGAAGCAGACTCCCCGCAGAGCTGGGAGCCCAATGTGGGACTCGATCCCAGGACTCCGGGATCATGACCTGAGCTGAAGGTAGTGGCTTAACCAACTGAGCCACCCAGTGCCCTACCTATACATCTCTTAAAGTATACTTGGCTTTAAACCTTTGTTTCCTTTCATATACTTATTGATGCTTTTCGACTTTTCTTCTCTACTACACTAAAAACTTCAGCCAGGATCCATGGCTGATTCACCTTGATATCCCCAAGGATATCACATTTCTTCACATTTACCCTGGATATTAATATTTAATACAGGCTGGCTATTCAATAAATTAATAAGGGGAGACTAACTGGACCCAACAGGATCACACAAAATAGAGGCCAACAATCTGGCACAATGAGCATATCTGTAGATTAAATGGTCTTTGTGGATGAAACAGGAATTTCAAAGTCAGCAGAGAGTTGAATGTCAAACATCTAAGCCCATTCAAAATCCAGAAAGTAGGGACCCCTGGGTGGCTCAGTTGGTTAAGTGACTGCCTTCGGCTCAGGTCATCATCCTGGAGACCCGGAATCGAGTCCCACATCGGGTTCCCTGCTCGGCGGGAGGCCTGCTTCTCCCTCTCTCACTCCCCCTGCTTGTGTTCCCTCTCTGGCTGTGTTTCTCCCTATCAAATAAATAAAACCTTTAAAAAAAAAAATCCAGAAAGTAATGTAGATGTCAGTCAAGGGTGGAAACACCATAGTAAGTCATGGGCTATGGGTTGAACTGTGTTCCCACCCCCCCGGCCCCCACAAATCCATATGTTGAAGCTCTAACCCTTGCACCTCAGAATGGGACTGTTTTGGAGATGAGGCTTTTAAAGAGGTGATCAAGTTAAAATGAGGCTATTGTGGGGGGCCCTAATCCAACCTGACTGTGCCCTGAGAAGAAAAGGAAATGAGAAACACAAAAGCAATATAAGGAGACCTTCTTTGGAGTCAGAAGTTGGAAAGTATGATTTGGGGAGGCCATGTTTTCTGCCTGTAGACAAAGACTACTGCAGTGAACAGCAATGAGGCCAGGGGCGAGGTCTAAAGATGGAAAGACTCTTGAAGATATTTTAAATTCCTGGCTGCAGTCGTTCCAATGGGCCAGCTGGATTCTTGCTCTGCTACAGTCTCCATTGCTCAACCTTTCCTGAGGATCTAGAGCAAATAAATTCCAGTTTGGACCTCAATTCTTTTCTTTTCTTTTCTTTTCTTTTTTTTTTTTTTAAGTAGGTTCCACTCCCAGGGTGGAGGCCACTGCAGGACTTGAACCCAGGACCCTGAGATCAAGACCTGAGCTGAGATCAAGAGTGAGACGCTCAGAGAAGGGAGTCGCTGGTGTTACCTGCTGTTTAATGGAACACAGGCACAGGGCCAGGTCACAGAAGAGCATGGCTGCTCCCGAGAGAAAGAGAGAACTGTCCGTTGGAAGTGAGGCAGGAGCAGTTCTCAGAAGGAGAGCTGCTCCCGGGCAGATCAAAAAATATACATCTACCGAATGTGTAGTTATGGCTTTTCTTTTCCAAAACATTAAAATATAATAACTTACAAAAGGAAAAGAAAAAAAGAGCCCAAGTGGCTCAGTCAGTTAAGCATCTGCCTTCGGCTCAAGTCACGACCCCAGGGTCCTGGGATCAAGTTCTGCATGCGGGGGTGGGGGGGGTCGTTGCTTAGCGGGGAGTCAGCTTCTTCCTCTGAGTGCAGTTCCCCCTGCTTATGCTCTGTCACTCTCCCTGTGACAAATAAATACATAATTTTTTAAGAATGGGGGTACTAAAAGCCATTGTTCTTAGTTTTACTTCTACACTATCATAATTAGAACGCGTTTTGAGCATCTTTATCACCACATACTGGAAGTCCTCAAAGAAACAGGGGGTCCTGGTGTCCAGCTTAGTGTCAGACCCTTTAGCTCCCCCCTCGCAGAACATCCAAATAGTTCATTCATTTAATGAGAGAACAGCTTCATACTTGATATATCCAATCTCCTCCAAAATTTTCAGCATTTTGGTTAAATTTGATTGATTCATTCATTTCTACACCTTCACCTACCCAAGGCACTAGCCACAGAAAACAGGACACAGCCCCCCCCCCCCCAGCACACCTTTCACTTTCATAGTCCCTTTTCCCTCAGGAGATGTAAATAAATTTTTTAAAGACAAATTTGCATACAAATGTAACTAAGCTCTGTGTAAAGTCGTTTAGAAAGAGCTTCCAAATTCCTACTCTCGGCTATCCCCTGGTAGCAGGAGCAGGAGATAATTTTTTTTTAAGATTTTATTTATTTATTTATTTGACAGAGAGAAACACAGCCAGAGAGGGAACACAAGCAGGGGGAGTGAGAGAGGGAGAAGCAGGGAGCCTGAGGCGGGGCTCTATCAGAGAACTCCAGGACCTGAGCCGAAGGCAGTCGTCCAACCGAGCCACCCTAGGCGCCCCAAGAGGAGATAATTTGACTGCTGAGATCTCATTCACAGAAGAGGTGAGAAAGAATGATTTCTTT